>PVKS010038549.1:0-17848 GCA_004027875.1 Aplodontia rufa
AAGCAAGTGGTCTATTGCTAAGCCACCTCTCCAGCCCAAACATGTACTCTTTAAACCAATCTGGAGTCTTTTAAGACTGTTTTTTCTGTCTGAAGATTTTGGGCCCCAAATTGTTTATTTAATCTTTCTCTAAATATTTAACTTCTTCCTCCTGACATTGATATTTAGAAATTCCAAAAAATATCTCTTCTCTTACCTCCCTTAAGTGAGAAGTTTCAGATAAATATGAGTTAATTAACTCATCCTGTTTTCCTTTCTGCTTTGGCTACCGGCATCTTCAGAACTACCCCAATTGCTTAGTCTACAGTGCTTGAAGCTTTTCTTTTTTGCATCTTCTTTTTCCTACCTGAAGTCTTTTTCTTTCTTTCTTTGTAATCTTATTGAATGACTCTCTTTGGTGCAAGTTGCTTCAGATCATTCTTTGGAAGTGTAAGTAATTCATATGAATTAACTTGGACGTTCATTAATGCCTAAACATCACACACGTTGTCCTGTGGGAAAATGAGTTCTAATTCGGTGTCACTCCTATGGTTTCGGAGTATGGAGAAAGGGCTCTCTTGAACTCTAAAGTAGCTGCAGCAACCTCTGTTTCTCACGAAGGAGCCGGGTGCCAGGCAGTAAGCACCAGCTAGGTGGCAATCTTCTAGGTGTGCAGAGGAAAAGGACATGCTTTGGAATACTTCCCCCTCAATGGCTTGGAATGGGTTTCCAGTCTCCATTTGTACAAATGTGTAAGGCTAATGAATTTCTGAGACCAGTCCTTCAAAGAATTTAAAGTGCACACGAGTCAATTGGGGAATCTAGTTAAAACACAGATTCTGATCTATTGTTCTTTGCATGGAACCTGAGAACCTGCATTTATAACAAATTCCCAGATGCTGCTGGTGCTGTTCCCCTGGGAACCCTGCTTTTAGTGACAAAGACTTAGAATTCTGTCACTTAACATTATTGCGGAATGGAGGAATCTGACTGGTTCATGACTCACTCTTCCTTTTCTCAAAACTGACTGTATCACTCGATCTGCTTTTTATTAAAATGATAATAATACCTAGTCCCTAATTGCTGACTTCCAAGCATCTTCTAGAAATTTATCATCTTTTTTTTTTCACTTGATGAGCTTCCTCCCTTCTTTCCTTCCTCCGGACTCATTCCCTGAAGTTCATCCCAAAGAGAGTGTGCTGTGAGCTGTCATGTCATTAGACGAGTCCATTCTTAGAGGTTGGCTGTTTTGATCTTCCTGTAGATCTGGGGTCCCCCAGGGTCTTCAGCCTTGTGCGTTCTTCTTGATTGTTAGGTTTGTGATTCTAAATATTTTAGATGACTGAGGAGAGTCTAGGAAGCAGATGTCAATGAGTGACCCTCTATGAGTCTCTCTGTTGGCAAAAGCAGAGGCTGGTGTTTACTGCAGGTGCCCCCCTTTACATTAATTAAAGTCCTAATCTGCAAGAGAGCAGTGGGTGAAGATGTGTGTTTGTACCCAGGCCCTGATGAATTTGGGCACGCTTTCAGGTAGTATCCATGATGCCAGTCACCATGCATTCGACCAAAGGCTTGCCCAACTCAAGAACCATGTCTAGAAGGTACCGCAAAGTCTGCTGTGGGCTGCACCTGTGAAGCCACGCTTAGCACCTCCATGCCACACAGTCTGGGCATAGTCTTCCTCCTTTTCACCCATCACTTTCTCTCCTGCCCAGGAGGGTTTGATTCTGGAATGTGCCCCAAAGACTCATATGTTGAAGGTTTTCCCCCAGCAGATGGTGCCTTTGGCAGAGGGTGGAAACGTTAGGAGGTAGGGGTCAGCTGGAGGAAGGATGTGAAGGGTTTATTTGTCCCCTGCCCTCTCCTCTCTCTCCCTTTCTCCCCCATTCCTCCTCCCCGGCTGCCCTTAGGTGAGCAGCTTTCCTCTGCCTCCCCTCACACCCAGAGCCGGGAGCCAGCTGACCATGGACCGAAATCTCTGAAACCACCTTACAAAACATATCTCTCCTCCTCCAAGGTGTGTTCCTTGGGTGTCTGTCTTAGAGACAATAAGCTCACACACGGCCTCTCTCAGGAAGGGGAATCAGGGATGCCAGGTGCAGTTAGCTAGGATTCCTCACCCGCCCGCACTATATGGGATTCATAACACAAAATGATACTCAGCACTGATGTCTTAGACTTATGTGTTCCCATAAATTGACCTCTGTGTTGAGTTAGTCCCCTTGGCATAAGATTATAATTGCCCAGGTAAAACAAGGGCTCCATTTATGTAGCAAAAGATCAGCTGGGATGTGTCAAGAGAAACTTGTTATTAATCACACTTAAAGCAACCAAGTTCACTAATAATATATTTTGTAAAAGTAAATTAAGGAGGGGTGTGGGGGGATATTGAACAAAATGTATTGCTGATTTGTGTGCATCTAGGAAATATGTGACAACTAATCCCATCGTTATATAAAACTATAATGCACTAATAAAAAAAAAAGTAAATTAAGTGGACTGGAGTGGTGGCTCGGTGGTTATGTGCTTGCCCAGCATGCGTGACAAAGGAATGAAAGTCACATGAAAACCTAAATAAAAAAAATTGCTTCCTTGTTTTTCCTCTCTCTCTCTCTCACTGTCCCACTTTCTTAAAAAAAAAAAAAGTAAATTAGGGGCTGGAGCAGTGGCTCAGTGGTTGAAGCTCTTGCCTGGCATGTGTGACAATCTGGGTATGAACCTTAGCACCACAAACACAACTAAGTGTCAGAGAAACAAGGGCCACATGAAAAAATAAATAAAATTGCTTCTCTCTCTCTCTCTCCTTCTTCTTCTTCTCCTCTTCTTGCTCTTCAAAAAAATAAAAAAAAGTAAATTAGATTTCAGATTCAAGGGTTTCTGTATAAGTTTATTCTCATTGATTTGCATTTGATGTGATTGGGGGAGAAAGGTTTTGTTATGATTAGTGGGTGGTAACTTGTGCGTACATCAGATGGTGAATGACCCTTCTGCCATCTTGAGACATTCAATGAAAGGTCTGAAGCCAGCAATGACAGGCTCATCAGTTCCTAGGGAGGTGCTGCTGGACCTGTGCCATGACCCCTAAGAGGTGGCCAAACCTCTGATGCCCAGCTCAGCAGCCACCTCCAACCTATATGAAAAGAAGACTAGAAACTCACCCAGAGGAATATGCACCCAGAGGAGAAGGCTCTTCCTTTGAAGTCTGGGGTAGGGGCCTCCCCAGAGCACCAGGTCGGTCATAAAAACACCCCTCTGGTAGCGTGTATGTCAAACTTAGCAGCTTCCTCCCTTTTCCTGCTCCAATTCTGAAAGAGAGATGGACGAAGGTGGAGGAACTGTGCAGCAGCAAAGGAACTGCAGACACTGTCCCCGCCCCAGGTGGGTCAGGGCTAAGCTGAATGGGAGGGGGCTCAAGTTGTTGAGGGAGAGGAGGCTGAGCATTGAATTGGGTGGGGTTGATTTTTTGTTTTTTTAAGAGAGAGGGACAGTGAGAAAGAGAGAAAGAGAGAATCAATTTCATTTAGTTTTTCATGTGCTTTCGTTGCTCTGGCACTTCGTTGTGTATGTGGTGCTGGGGTTTGAACCTGCATCCTCACACAAGCCAGGTAAGCGCCATAACTGCTGAGCCACCATTGCTCCAGCCCCAGGATTGATATTTTGATTGAGACTGGAGCAGGCCTGAGAGTGAGTCTTGATTACCAAAATGAACCTTATTTGCAGAACTGACACCAGCTGGAAATTTTGGGGTCTATCAAGTTTGTGGTCCAGATGCAGAGAAGGGAGCCCCAGCAGGGCAAGTCTGAAGGCAGGGAATGGACATAAATGAATTCTCCCAATTGAATGTCGCTTGTTTCAAACCAGACTATTTGATAAGTAGGTTGTCCATGTGGCCCTGAGTATAGCTGAGGGAGTATATGCTGCTGGTGACCCTTGTTTGTTTTCGGTGTCTCAGGGAAAGAAAGGTTTCAGGAACCCCCTTCTTCATATCTCAGCAATGGGCCTCAGGAAATAGCATCTTGGTGGTCGCATGTGGTCTGACATGTTCATCATATTTTATGCCCCTTTCCTTGGATTAGCAAGTACTTTTATTCGCCTTTAGGAAGTTTTTAGTTGAATTATAAATGTTTCTGGGAGGGCAACATCTTAAGCAATATCAGTCCGTGATTTTGTTTTGGGGATTAGTTGATGGGATCACATCTTCATCAGAAACCTTTGGAGACTTCCCAGTGCTTTTGTAATTCAGTCTGAACAACTGAAGGTCACAAATTCAAGGCTAGTCTGGGCAACCGTGAGACCTTGTCTCAAAAAAATACAAAAATACAAAAAAAAGTTACCCCTTGGGCTGGCTTCTGATGAGACCTCCTGCATCAGGGTTTCCTTGAGCTCTCAGTTTTGTTTTTTCTTTCCTTGGTGATCCTTAATGGAGAAGCCAGCAGCTGCAAGATGACATTACACCTGAGCAATTAGAGAAAGTTATCCTGGGCAAACTAGGACTTCTTTCAAGTGCATGTTATCAACACACCACTCTTAAAAACCGATCCAGGATTTATGTTCTCATATCGAGTTTAATGAGATCTCCTCTCTTCTTTCTGAGTGGCATAGGGTCCCCTTCCCTGCTGATTACAAGGCAGTTCTCAGAGGGGCTCCCTGCATGTCTCACGTGTTAAGGAACTGGCCTTTGAGCACTTCCCTCCTCCCTTCCTGCAACACAGATCTGTAAACCACAAAAAAATTCCACTGTCTGTAGACCTCATGATTACCCCATCCTGTACTCTGTACACAGCTAGCACATGGTCCTGACTGCCAGCCGTAGAATTCTCCATTTGTTTCTTGGTGGTCCCACCAGTGGATACACACATTGTACTCCACAGAGCACTTAGTATTTTGAAGATGCTTAATAAACATTTGGTGCTGACAATCTATGAGATCTGAACCTATAGAGAATAAACTCCAGAGAGAAGCTAAATAAAGGTGTAAGGTGGGCCCTTGGGAGATTTACCTGCTGCTGCCCTGAATTGGCCTGACCTCAGGCTGCAGCGTACCCGCTCACACAGGCCACCGACATTGGACCTGCAGGGAAAGAATACTGTTCTGATCTACCTCTTTACACACATTCAGGTGTGTGTGTGTGTGTGTGTGTGTGTGTGAGAGACAGAGAGAGAGAGAGAGAGAGAGAAATGGGGGCAGGCGGCACAGATGAATGAACAATTACAAATCCTTTTACATTCCAGAAATCCCATGGGTACTTCCACAGGGTGCTGTTTTTTTAGGGGTATAGGAAAATAATTTTTGTGTATGGGGGGAATCATCCCCTAAGACCAAATGAGCAAATTTTAACAAACTTTGCCTCTCTGAGTAGCCTCAAGGACTTGAAGCAGATTGACAGATTTTTTTTTTTAAAAGAAATAAACCACAAGTAGCAGAAAAAACACAAAAGTTCAAATCACATCCGGTGTAACCCTGTGAGAGGATTTCTACAGCAGAAGGAAGTCTGTTATTCTTGACCTGAACTTTAGTAGTTTGAAATGTGGGGGCTGTGAAAATGCTTCTAATCTCCCTAATGAAGTTATAGTCTTATCCATAAATCATATCTGAAAGGAGAGGAACCAATATACCAATAGCAGAGAAAAAATTTCCCCAGTTGACCTACAGAGACAGTATATGTATATGCATATATATTTAAATTAAAATGCTTAGTTAATATTATAGAAACTTTGAGTTTCAAAAGAGGTTTCTTCTTATTTGATGTGCATTATTTTAAAAACACAGCACAGATGTAGCCTTGAAATTCCCCTCTCCCAGCCCCCGGTGCCTCTGGCATTATTCACACTGAAGCTTTTAAGCAGGGGACTTGGAACGCGCGTTCTAACTACAGCTCACATCATTAGTGTTTCTTGCTGTCTAAGCAGAAAAAAATTGGGATGCAGCTTAGCAAAAAAAGCTTCAGGAAAACATAAAATACGAAGGGCAATAGATCTATTTCTCGAATGGTTTTTCTGTATAATGAGCATCCTAATGATTTTTTCCAATTAGAATATTTTCACGTATCTCAAAACGAGTAGCCCAAGAACATCCTGTTGGGACACTCTGCCTTTACTGGACGGGTTGACTCTGGGGTCACTGGTCTTTACGGAGTTCTTGCCCTGCCAGCCTGCCCCAGGCTTCCTTACTCCCTCCTCGGTCCTCACAAGTTGGTGCCAGCGCCTGGTCTTACATTTGGGCTCTGGACTGGACTTTTCAGCTCCCTGATGGACATTGCAGAAATATCTGATTGGTATTTCTAATTTCTAATACAAGTCTCTTGGTGTTTTTCACATGCCACACTGGGTCTTAACAACATTGCGCGCTTGGGTCAACTTTGACTTACTTTTTTTGTTTCCTACAATCAATGGCTGCCAAGTCCTGTTGACTTTGACCTTGAAATGTCTAGAGAATACTCCCTCCGTTTCCATGTCTATTTCTGAGGCCCTAGTTTAGGTCGCAACCTCGCTTGCTTGCCTGGACCATGACAATAAATAGCTGTCTCTTTGGTCTGTAGGCTGAAATTGATTTCCTCTCATGAGCACCCCTGGGGTTGCCCCCAGAGCCCTCTTCCTTCAGAGGGACTTGAATGAAGCTGAAAACTTGTGGAGGTTCCCACCTGTGCACGGAATGTGCTTCCAACTTAACTCTTCAGTCTCATTTTCTGCATCTTCTTGCAGTCTCCCCAAAAGGAACCCCAAGGGACAACTCAGCATTTCTCAGTGAGATGTCCAGCCTCGCCTCTCTGTGCCCTTACGTGGGGGTTCAGTCCTTGACCTTCTAGCAAGACCACACACGAATATTCTGCATCCTCCCTGTGCCCACTCACCCTGGCCTGCTCCACTGGCTTTGAGATTAAAAAAAAATCCTTTTGTCAGGCTTTTTTTTTTTTTTTAAAGAGTCATTTATTTTTTTTTTTTTTAAGAGAGAAGGAGAGAGAGAGAGAGAGAGAGAGAGAGAGAGAATCAATTTTTATTGAGTTTTTCACATGGCTTTCATTGCTCCGACACTTCATTTTGTACGTGGGTGCTGGGGTTTGAACCCCTGTACTTGTGCATGCTGGGCCGCCGCTCCAACCCCTGGTCAGGCTTTATGAAGACTTTTATTTCTGTCTTTCTTACATATCAAACTTGAGTTCCTAGAGGAAGGGAGGATGTCATTTTGTCTTCGTTTTTCCTTAGATTGAATGCTAACAATGGTCATATACTAAGTGCGCAGTGCATTCTTTTGGCTGGTAAATCAATTGTTACCTTCTTTGTGTTCTTTATCTGATCATAAGTAAAATTATAATTATTTTCTCCTTTAGGTGACTATAACATTTTGTCTTTGCACTTTTTCCCTATGGTGTATGTTGGTGTGATGTTTTCCTTTGGGATTTGAGGTACTTTGTGTGTGTGTGTGTGTGTGAGAGAGAGAGAAAGAGAGAGAGAGACAGAGATAGATACTGGGGATGAACCCAGGGATACTCTACCCCTGGGCTACATACATCTCCAGCCATTTTTACTTTTTTTTTTTTTTGAGATAGAAGAGAGAAACAATTTTTATTTAGCTTTTCACGTGGCTTTCGTTGCTCTGTGACTTCGTTGTGTACGTGGTGCTGGAGTTTGAACTCACAAGCTTGCGCATGCCAGGCAAGCACAGTAACCGCTGAGCTCTAGCCCCTTTTTTACTTTTTATTTTGAGACAGGGCTTTGCTAAATCGCTGAGGCTGGCCTTGAATTTACGATCCTCCTGCCTCAGCCTCCTGAGCCGCTGGGATTACAGGTGTGCATCACACTGCCCAGATTGAGGTACTTCTTGAATTGGTAGCTTGAGCTCTTTTGTCAGTTCTGGAAGATTCTTGGTCATTATTTTTTTCACATATTTCTCTGCTCCTTTCTTTCTTTGCACTTCTTTTGACACTCAAATTCCTTATATGTTAGATTTTTTTCCTGCGGGATTCCCAATGTCTCCTACTTTTTTTTTCTCCAATTTCCACTTTTCTATCTTCTATATTGCCAGTCTCTTTCCTAGCTTTGTTTAATCTTTTTAAAAATGTATTTATTGGATTCTTAATTTTTAATATCAATTTAGAATTTCCATTTCATTCATTTTTTTAAAGAGAGAGGGATAGTGAGAGAGAGAGAGAGAGAGCAAGAGAATCAATTTTATTTAATTTTTCATGTGACTTTCATTTCTCTGACACTTAGTTGTGTTCATGGTGCTGGGGTTTGAACCCACGTCCTCGTGTATGCCAGGCAAGCACCGTAATCACTGAGCCACCACTCCAGCCCCCATTTCTTTCTTTTTTGTAGGTCAATTTCTCTTTTTATAGATCTTGTCATCTATTTTTATCAACTTATCAATCTCAGGTGTTCTGAAGTATTTAAATAACTCCTTTGATCCTGGAGGATCTTTTATGTAATGTCCCTTGATATACCTGCCAACATTTTATTGAACATCAAATATATGTATAAAAAATTAAAGAAGTTATGGATAATGCTTTTTCCAAAGGGAAGTTTTGAAATTTTTCACTGCGTGACACTGCTGATAACCCAGCCCAGCATCTCCCAGTTCTAGAAGGTACTATCTGCCTGTCTATAGGTTCTTCTTGTGAGTCAGTAAATGCCTCAAGGGAAAATGTTGTCTAAATTGCTGGACTCCTCTCTTCCTGCTTCCCTCTCTCCTGGATGGTGGCCTTCTCAGTCCTATCGTCTCATGGACTCTCAGCCCTAGGTTCTGCCGCTCCAGCTGCTCAGTCTCTCTCTTCCCACTAAGTGGGTGATGCTTGGGATCCGGGCCCTTCGACACTTCTGCGTGTGGATCAGAACATGCTCCCAGGACACAAGAGGAATGTTGGGCTTTTCATGAGACAGATAATGTCACAGCTATTAGTGTCAGATGGTAGACGGTGTCACACAGAGGATTAAATGAAGAATACTGGGGTGGAAGGCTGCTGGCTACTTGAAGCCCTAAGTAGGCTGAGATCTAAATGACAAGAAAACTTGAGTCACGAAGAGATCTGAGGAATTCCAGGTAGAGGAAAAATCAGGGGCAAGGGACCCAAGAGGTTTGTTAAAGTGGATTCTAAATTAAAAATTTCAACATAAGCATTTTTTTTTTAAAGAGAGAATATTGCTTTATACACTTCAAAACATTTCTAGACTCTGCAAAGTAATTACCTCTGGTTATAAGTGGGTGATGCGTATAAGGTACTCTAACTCATTTAGGAAGCCTTAATATTACTTAAACTCCTGAAAAAACTGAGATATCTGCAGTAAGCAAGATTTCCTGCAGGAAGTCACCTGGATGGTAGAGCTTTTCCTTCACTGAGACCGTATATATATGTAAATGAACTATTTTGTTTAAAAATAGCATCAATAATTGATTTACATAAAATTATTGTTATTTTTTAAAGAAAGAGGGACACACAGAGAGAGAAGCAAATTTTTAAAGTTAGTTTTGCATGTGGCTTTCATTCCTCCGACACTTTGCTCTGTGCGTGGTGCTGGGGTTTGAACTTAAATACTCGCTTATGCCAGGCAAGTGGTGTAGCTGCTTCAGCCCCAAATTGTCATTTTTTAACAAGTTTCTTTTATCAGTCAGGGTCCTAGCAAGATAAGAATCCAATTTGCATAAGAGGGGCCTGTAGGTAGGGGAGTGGACGGTATTAAGGGAACAGGCAGGGACAGTGAGGTTCCCAGTGGCTGGTAACAACGGGAGCCATCTCCCACACCAGGACTGACGCGACACGGGACACGGCAAGGTGCATTTCTTATGTCCAGTGGGAGCTGGAGTCAGGCGGGCTGGGTGCAGGAGCTAGGGCAGAGAGAGGGCAGGAGAGCAATGTCCTGTGTTCTCTTCCCTCCTGCCGCACCTTAAGGTCTTCCCTGGGCCAAACCCAACCATGACGTAGACAGCAGCTGAGACAAGTCCATGCTGTGCATTGGAGTCAGACCCCAGCGCTCAGTGCCACATGGAGACAGGCAGAGAACGGGCATGGGAAGAGGGAGCAGCCCGGCGACACCATGCACAGGCATTGATTAGTCTGAAGACATGGGCTTCTGTGGCTGCAGCCTCACTAGGATTTATGCAATGGAAAGAGCTTTCCCGCACCAAGGACAGAGAGTTTGAAGGGTTTCATTCAGCCATTCATTACATCTTTGAGGACAGAAAAGTATTTTGAGGAAACTTGATGCTGGCTTGAGAAGATATGGGGACATGAGAAAATACAGTCTTGAAGGAACGTCCCAATGTAGAGTCTGGCATTTGTGCTGCGGAGAGGAAGGGACAGATCTGGAGAGATTAGAGACAAAGACGTAAGGTAGAGAGAGATCCGAAAAGAGGCCTGCAGAGGGAAATGGGATTCTCAACGTATAATCACTGATCCTCAAGAGACTCAGGCACACACTGAGAAATCCGTCTGATCTGAAGACGGTGTTCTGACATAGAAATCACTGTTTTTTTTTTTTTTCCAATTCAGCCATTTTAAAATAGCAAAATCTTGAAATTTATTGCCCAGCATATACAAAGTCCCCATCGAAGGCTGGACCAGTGGCTCAGTGGTTACAGCACATGCCTGGTATGTTTAGGGACCTGAGTTCAAGTCCCAGCACCACGTACACAACCAAGTGTGGGAGCAACAAAAGCCACATGAAAAACTAAATAAAAATTGATTCTCTCTCTCTCTCTCTCACTGTACCTCTCTCTTAAAACAAAATAAAGTCCCCATAAATCCCATCAATATTTGCCTGCCTGCCCACTACACAAATTGGTAATATCTCCCCAGCCCCTGAGAGTTTTTGTAATTAGGCTAAATTGCAATTAGTCCTAATCTGATATTTTTCTGTGAAATATCCCAAGCTGAACAATCTCTCATCTTTACATCTAAATATTATATAACTGTTTACAGTCTATCTTTTGTTGATGTCTAACTTAAATTTCCATTGCTGCTTTTTCATGCCCTTCTTAGATGGAGAAGGGCAATGGAATAAATCTTATGGTTCAAAGGATGTGTGCACCATTTTGTTCCCGAGAGCTTGAAATGATTGATGTCACATACTGAAAAGCTCCGTTACTGTTGACTGTTTGAAACACTTCACACACTTTCACTCATTCAGTCTCACAGCAACAATGTGAAGTGAGCGCTCTAATTATTATTATCATTCTCGCTGTATGTATGGGGCTGTGTGCTGTGGCACAGAGAGATTAAGCGACCAGCACAAGGCCATACAGTTCACGGAAGGAGGGAGACAGGATTCAACCCAGGAGGTCTGCTCTAGAGTCTGTGGGCTTAGACTACTATGTCAGGCTGGTGACTACCAACAGATATTAGAGTTTATGATCTGTGGGGTTCATATTTCCATGTTATGCATTGAAGTGTTTACGAAGCATTTCAACCAATGTTTTCAAATTGTTCAGGATATAATAGTAATTAAAATTATTGATTATAATTGTACCAGAGGACTGGGCATGGCAGTGCTCACCTGTAATCTCGGAGACTCAGGAGGCTGAGGCAGGAGGATCTCAAATTCAAGGTTAACCTCAGCAACTTAGCAAGGTCCTAAGCAACTTAGTGGGACCCTACTTCAAAGTAAAAAATAAAAGGGCACTTGGCCGAGTGCCCTTGGGTTCAATCCCCAGTACCCCCCAAAAAAGAAAAAAGAAACTATCATAAGAAAATATATTATTATTGTTTCTTTAGGTCAATAAAAGAGAAAGCATTTCTCAAAATGTGTTTGCTGTAGGATTGGTATTGTGGGCTGTTTCTGTAAGTGTGGAGAACATCATAGGCTGTGTGTGAGATTCACAGCACACATATTGAAAGTACAGAAAAGTCTTTCAGTGAAGACACCTGTTTAACTCTTTTTAGCCTAGGGTTTATCAAGCTAAATTAACCAAAGAATTATTTTTTCACAAAACGCTTAACACCCTATAGACTAATGTCATACAGTTTGGAACTGTAAAAAATCAAAGCTCAGATTCTGAGATTTCTAGGAGGCAAATGAAAGTGGAAGGGGTGACAGAGACAGCAGAGGGGGACAAGGATGCCGATGCTGTCTAAATTCACCTTTAAAGCTTTACGGCAATCTGCTGTACGGATGTTTCACGCCGTGGAACAGTGCTGTCTTTGTTGGATTTCCTTCTGATCCTCGGCAGCTTGAAAAGTTGAGTTTGGAAGAATCTGGTGACCCTCGCTTGCCCTGGCAGCGCGTGCTGTGGGTGTGTGCGCGTCTCCTCACACAGCGTGGCTTTGTTTGACATTTTCGAGTGATTTCCGAATGCTCAAAAAAGGGCAGATTCTAAATCCTGATCTGGTGAGAAAGGCTGTTACTTATCTGAGAAGAGCAGCCATGGGGAGGGCACACATATGGGAGAATGAGGTCATTTTAAAACAAAGAAACGTGGGCGAGGGCCGGGGAGAGAGCGAGGGGGCCCGAGGGTTGATATAGGGGTTTATTATTTTTTGAAGATTCTGCAGTCATCAAAACCACCCTATGTGTGCCCTCTTTCTCTCAACGTCAATGCCAGTTGGGTTTAGGTTTATTGTGGCTCTGGCTGGGGTGTTGGCTACCTGGTTTTGTCTTCCCGCTCTATCACTTCCCAATGATGGCTGTCCCCTGCTCCTCATCCCCAAGTTTTTTTGGTCCCTTCTGCACAGGTTAATAGTCCAGGAATAACCATGGAGAACACACTGGGTTTCCCACCACTGTTGCTCATGATTCCCTCTGGCATCTGGGCTCCTAGGACCAGGACTGACAGGAGCCACCCTTGAATGAACCCTCAGTCCGTGCCTCAGGTTTCCATTAGAGTTGGGTCTGCTCTGGCAGGGAGGAAACTGCTCTCTCGCAGTAAACTTGTGACCTGTGCAAAATGAATTCACTCCCGCACGGCACCAGAGGACCATTTAGTAAATTACTTTCATTGCGCAGAATACCACCCTGGTGTCCTGGATGATGGAACTGGTGTCACACGGGTGAGCTATTTTCTCCCCGAGAGAAAGTGTACTTACACAAAGGACTCCGGTGTGTTGATGCATCCGGGTCTGCTGGATGGACCAGGGGATGTTTGGACAGGGGACTACCTGCCTGCATGAGACTTGTGGCTCAGACTGGGGCCGTATGCCATCCCTGAAGATTCTAGAAGGATGAGGAGGGTGTTTTATGAACTCTAAAACTGAATTCCTGATAATGATTTGTTGCAGCAACACTGATTAATGATAACAACAAAAAGGCAAACAAACAACTTATTTATTCAGCTTCTATGAAATTCTGGAAGAATGGAAGGTATTTCATACCTATGATTTTACTTAATTTAGTATTGGAACTCTGAGACAGGTTTTTAAATATCATTTTATCAATGAAGAAATGAGACTTGAGAGAGATTAAGCCTCATGCTTAAGGTCATGTGCATAGATCATTACTATGGGTTGAACGTTTATGTCATTCCCAAGTTCTCTATGTTGAAATCTTAACCTCCAATGTGGCAGTATTAAGAGGAGGAGTCCTTGGGAGGTAATTAAATCCCAAGGTTGGAGTCCTGTGAATTAGATCAGTGCTCTTACAAAAAGAGATATGAGAACCTTTTTTTGAGGACACAGCAATAAGACAGTCGTATGCTAACTAGGAAGTAGGTCTTCACCAGACATCAGATCTGCTTGAGCCTTGATCTTAACTTACAGCCTCTGGAACTGTGATAAATACTTCATCTGCTATTCTGTTATAGCAGCCTGAACGGATTAAGACAAACATGATGGAATGAATATTCAAATTCATTCATTTTTCAACAAATATGTCTGGTGACGACCTACTTCCAGGCCACATTCCATAGATGAGGCAATGGTAGCTCTGAGTCCTGTCGTGTGGTGTGGTGTGAGGGTGCTTGCTGTGGTCAAGGACAGTAGGAGATGAGGGGACTAGAGCAGAATTGGTGAGAGGAAAGGGGGATGAGATGAGGCGAGACAGGTGGCCAGGTCATGTAAGGCCTTAGAGAGTACTGTAAGCACTTTGTTACTTACTTTGAGTGACATGGAAGGCCTTGGAGAGTTCTAGCAGAAGTACGTATTCAATTTATCTGGCATTTTAAAGAGCTGGTGTGGTGATTGCAGATTATAAGGGGCCAAAAGCAGAAGATAAAGACCTATTACGAAGCTATTATAACAAGCCAAGCAAGAGATGATGTCAGGTGAGACCAGGGTGGTGACATTGGATTTGAGAAGTGTTTGAAGGCAGAAGCTATGGGATTTCCTTATGGATTGGACATCGGATGTGAGGAAAGAATTGAGGATGATGCAAGGTGTTTGGTCTGAGAAACTGAAAGGTGCCATTGTCAGATATTGAGATTAGGAAGACGGTGAAGGAGAAGTTTTCTGGGGAGTGGTCTGGCGATGGCCAATTAGGACCTTGGTTCTGATCAAAAAGTGGTGAGATTGAGTAGGAAGGCGTATGTGTGAGTCTAGAGCTCAGATCAGAGATCTGGGATGGAGATAACAAATTTAGGATCTTCATTGTATTTTAAGCCATAATCCAGATGAGGTCACCAAGGAATGGATGGAAGCAGAAATGTGAAGAATTCCAAGTTAGGAACGTGAGATTGATAGACACGAACACAATGGACAGAGAAGAGAAGCCAGGAGAAGAAGAACCCTGGGTAGGGATATCCTGGACATAGAGTGCAAAGGTGTATTGGGGTTCAGGGTGTGATCTGTAGGAAATGCTGCCAGTGGTCTGACAATGGCATTCATTCATTCAAAAACTGATGAGCATATTGACAAGATCCATTTTGGTTAAGCAGTGAGATTGAAAGTCAGTATGGAGTGGGCTCAAGAAGTATGGACCCAAGAGGAATTGAAGACAGGTTTGTCTCAAAACACCTTTTAGAAGTTTGACAGTGGAACAGAATACAGGGATGGTAACTGGAGAGGGGATTGGAGCTAAAGGATTTAGTTTTTAAAGATGGTTGCTATTAGGACAAGTTTTTATGCTAGTAGAAATGTTCTAGAAAAGAAAGAAAAAAAATAGGATGCAGAAAAGATGGAGTAAATTCTGGATTAATATCCTTGACTAGACAGGAAGGGAGGAGATAATCATGGCACCAAGGGAGAATTTTGTCTTAGTAGTATGGTTAATCCACTTCAGGAGAAGGTTGGCAGAAAATGCGGAGGCAGGAGGGGATATTGGAAGATAGGGTGGGAGGAAGATGTGGAAGCTCACCTCAGATTAATTCTACATTCTCAGGAAGATTGGAGTCAACTGAGAAGGAGGATGAAGAGACAAAGGAGAAATCTAGGAGAGTGGGAAAGGGATCTGACTCAGAAAAACAAACAGTGGGTGTGGCGGCAGCACAGAAGATTGTAAACAAAGCTCTTGACTATAGAATGAGACCTGCAACATGGTTGTGAGATTTTCTCCTGCTGGAGTGTGCAGGTGCAGATCAAAAGGAACAATGGAATTAACTAAAGTGATGGGTTATTTTTTTTCCCTCAGATAGCTGGGAAGAAAGGTAGAAAGGTCAAGCCACGAATACAAGGATGAGCTCCAGATTCTAAGCTATATGAGGAGGAAAGTGAGAGTATGAATGACAAAAAGGGTAGGAGCAACAGATTTCATCCTGGTGGCATCACAGAGTTGTTGTGGTTGGGACACTAGCAGGAATACTGAAGAACTAGTAATTGGTGGACAGAAAGTGGGAGAATTTAAGCTGAGATGATAGACATCACGTGACTGTTGGTCGAGATAAGGGTAAGATGATGACCAGGTGAATAGACAGCTGAGGTCAGTGGTGGGAGAAGGGGGAGGAGGAAGAGATCTCTGACAGGGAGAAGCCAGAGTATTGGAAGTTTCATCCGTGTGGCTTTGAAATCAACAAATATTAATACGGGCATGTACTTGTCTGTAAATGAGAAGCTAAAAGCAACTCAGAATGAGAGACGGTGGCCTGGGATCTGGAGATGACCACAATGAGGGGCAGCGGTGGAAGGAATAGCTTGGACAGCATGCCATTCAAAGCTGGGGGTTGAGGAAGAAGTGAGATGTCAATCAGGAGCCTATAAGTTACTCAACCCACCTCCAGGCCCGGTGGTGTGATAATTGTGTGAGAGTAAAGAGCCTACCACTTGTGAGGGTTGAAGGGAAGTGGTACCTTCAGAAGACAGCTAGTTCCAGTTGGAGCAAAGAGGTGATGGGAATGTTCTGGAAGGATGCTCAAACTTGGAATTTTGTTGATGTGCAGTGGGTTTCAGAGGACACAAGTGGGAAAGAGTTTCAGGAGCTGGGGGAGGGGTGGGAGAGCCAGCCAGGTTAGAGGATGTCTGGGAGGAGAGGTGGGTTGACCTGGAGTCCTTATAGATATGATGGACAAGACTGAGGGTCCTGATGAATTAATCCCGGTGGACTCAGAGGCAGATAAATGCTGTTGACTCTATGAATGTTGGGGTGATAGAGGGTAAGAAAAGACGTGGGCGATCCTTCCTGTAACACAGAGAGCTTTAGGGACCCCATCTTGTCTCCTGTCAATGAAGGTGTAGAGAAGAGGGATGGGTGGTTGTACCCAGAGCACCTGAAGCTTTTCTTGGTCTTCTTTTCCATTTCAGATAGAGATAAACTAGGTATCAGGATTTGGGCTTTGCTCCAAGACTACACGTTGGGCTGTGTGGGTTCCTGCCCACATCTCTGGTGAGACTGGGCTGTCATAGGTGGGTATCTTAAAGAGGGTAATCATCATATCATGTGGCTGCTATCTCTTCTTCTGTTTTCTTTGAGAGAGAGAGAGAGGGAGACAGAGAGAGAGAGAGAGAGAATCAGTTTTATTCATTTTTTCATCTGGCCTTTGTTTCTCTGACATTTAGTCATGTATGTGGTGCTGGGGTTCAAACCTGTGTCCTTACACTTACAATACAAGTGCACTAAGTGTTGAGCCACTGCTCCATCCCCTCTTCATTTCTGGATATTGCTTTCTTCTAAGTTGTCTACATTTTCAGGCAGCTTCTCTTGGTATCATGGCAAAGGTATTTCTAGTCACTGCAGACTTATGTCTATTCACATACCTTCCCCTAGGAAAGAAACCCATTACCTAGTGATTGTCCAGAAAGATACCCTGGCTTCTTCTCTCTGGAATGGCTTGTTTTACACATGCATTGCTAACTTATTTGCTGCAGCTAAGAATATACGGGACTGTGATTTTCTAGGTAGGTCTTCATTTATGGGGCTGGCTTATGTGTGTGAGGCTGAGTTCCTAAAGAAAAACAATTAAACGCTTTATGTCACATTTATTTGGAGGAAATCTGAGCGAGGTGACTAAGGGCTTGTAGGGGCATTGGGTTCAGTCTTCCTGTGTTATTCTGTGCAATTTAGCATTGCCCCTGTCTTTGTTATATATTCACTCAATATAAAGACCAGCAGTTAATCAGGCCCACATCAGTCAATGTCAGTCTGGATAGTTGAGATTTTGCTGTGGTAACAAATAACCACCCAAACCTCTATGGCTCAAGTTTATTTATTGCTCATAACCAAGTTCATTATGGGCCCAGGAAGTTATCTGGTGACTCAGCAGTCCAGGATGCTTTACTCCTGTGGTTCTGCTGTCTCCGCCTGAGGCCCCTCTCAGGAGCATTGCATCAGGATAAGAGGAGGCTGGAGAACAGTGGAGGGGCTTTTCAGTGCCTTTGCTCAGAAGTCACATATTTAACTTGGTTACAGAGGTGGGACCTTCCAGGAAACTAAGGCAGCATGAAGACCCGCCTTCAAACCTCTAGTTTTGCAATCAAATCAGGAAGATTTCAGATATGTTGCTCAGAGTAATGGGAATGAGTTTATTGAAGGGATAGGAAGAGGGGAAAGGGACACTCTCAAGGGAAAGAGTGGGTCCTCTC
>PVKS010038550.1:0-17847 GCA_004027875.1 Aplodontia rufa
AGACCACGGGACGTGTGACATTGAGGGGATGACTGCTTTCTATGTTATTTTCCTCATCGAAGCTTCACTGGGGTTCTGCGATGATTGCGACATACTCCATGCAGTCTACAGATACTTATTGCGCACCTACTATGTGCTGTCCCTGAACTCAACACTGGAGGTACAGAGAAGGTCAAAACAGAATCCCTGCTCTAGGGGAGCTTAGTTTTCAGTGGGAAAGACAGACATCAATTGAAAAATAAATGTCTTGACAAAAATCACCCTTCGTGACATCTGTACTGTCTACCCTCCTGCTGGAAAATGAATTCTTTTGTTTTTTTGTTTTTTAAGAGAGAGGGAGAGAGTGAGGAAAGAGAGAACCAGCTTTATTTATTTTCTCATCTGACCTTTGTTTCTTGAACCTGGGTCCTCGCACATGCCAGGAAAGCACTCCACCTGCGGAGCTACTGCCCCAGCCCTGGCAAATGAGTTCTTTACACCTAAATCCCCACCAATTTTTAGCATTAACCAACTTTATGATTTTTTTCTGGGTATACAGATGTAATCAGATGTTTTTCTAACTAGCAATGATTGTGAACATTTCGTTTATCTGAGTAGTATCCCTCTGTTATAAATTGCCTTTTCATATCCTTTGTCTGTTTTCCTATAGGAAATGACATCAGAAGCTATTAGTGATCTGTTCCTTTAGACCTGTGCTGCCCAACATGGTAGCTATTAGTCACGTGTGGCTTTTTAGCACTCGAAATGTGTCCGGTCTGAATTGAGACCTCTTGCAGATGTGAAATACACATGAGCATTGGTAGACTTAGTACTTGTGAGACCTAAGAGATCTCAACAATTTTTATAGAAATTACATGTTGAAAAGATGGGTAGAAATAAAATACATTATTAAAGTTAATCTGATTTTAGTTACTTTTCTAGTGTGGCTATCAAGCAGTTAAAATATATGTGTCTTACATTCTGTTTCTGTTGGACAGTACTGTTCTACATACAGCAAGCATCTTTACTGCTCTGTCACCGATCTATTAACTTTCTTGGTGGTGACTTGTAATTCATCACTTATTTTGCTGTGAGTGATGCTTTTGAAGTTTGGATAGAGAGGTCCTTCTCTATGCGTAGGTCCCCCCAAAGACATTTTCCTAGATTTTCTCCTAGTACTTTAAAATTTATGTTAGCTTTTACATCCTTTACATGTGGTGTCACATCAGGATCCAGGGATACTTTTTGGTTTATTTATTTGTTTTGGTTTTTTTCTTATGGTATTGGGAGTTAAACTTTCATGCTCAGCATATCATCTTTTTTTTTAGAGAGAAGGACAGTGAGAGAGAGAGAGAGAGAGAGAGAGAGAGGGAATCGAGTTTTATTGAGTTTTTCACATGGCTTTTGTTGCTCTGACACTTAGTTGGGTACGTGGGTGCTGGGGTTTGAACCCATGTACTTGTGCATGCCAGGCAAGCCCCATAACTGACGAGCCACCACTCCAGCCCCTCAGTATATCATCTATCACTGAGCTACACCCCTCGTCTCAGGATGCAATTTTATTCTCCGAATTCCATTTTATTTTTCTCCATACAGTGAGCCAGTTTTTCCAACACCGCTTAGTAAGCAAGTTGCTTCTTCCCCTGTTGATTTGTATTGTCTCCTTGTTGTATGTTGCTGTATGTTAAGGTCCTCAAGGCCAAATTCAGCTTAATTAGATGAGAGCATTGAACAGCTGGAAGATTTCACAAAGAGTTTAGATCCCTAGCGGCTGTCACAACATTGGAAGCATCCGCAGCACCTGGCTTGAGTTCCTCTGCGGTGGTCAGCGGCCGGCCAGGGCCTTGGCTGCTCCTTCAGAGGGGCAGAAGCCCATCATTGTTCTGCAGCCTCCAGGGTCACCAGACACTGAAGCAGAGGGTTGGCAGTCACTTGCCATGCCGTGATCATTTCTGTTTTCTTAGGTAGAGTTAAGTGGGAATGGAATAATACCTTCTTATACCTCTCAGTGGTGGGGAAAAAAGAGACTGAGAGAGTCAGCCGGGCTCCTCTCCATTGCCTTCCTACCTTTATAGTGATTTGAATTTGTCTCTTAATCCAGACTTAGTAGTTTGGAATGAAATTTTGAGTGGAACCCCACATGGAACTGTTCTAGTGGAAGTGGGCAAGGCCGACTTTGTGGGTGCGTGAACTGTGCAGCTGTTCAGAAGGTCCCCATGTCCAGTTTAAAGGTCTCCTGTTACCGTGTGAAATTCTTTGCAATCCTTGCTTGGATGTCCCTGGGGCCAGTGGAACAAACCCCTGAGCTCAGATGCAAGTGCAGTACTGGAGCAGCCTGCTCCAGGCGGCCTCATTCGCATATGGCTGCTCCATTTGCATACGAAGTTGGTAGATGCCCCCTGAGAATGCAATTCTAGTTGACCCACCTTAAGTGTAAGTGGGAGTTAGGGAGACTCAAAGCCATCACAACAAAGCCATTATAACATAAATGTGTTACATCTACAACTGAGTAGGCTGCGGCTAAAAGCCACACTTCTCACTTGAACCAAACTCTACTTCTAACACAGAGAAGAAGAAAACGGTGTCCTAAGAATACAACTGAGGAACTCAATTGCAGCTTTACTTATTCCTGTTATGTGTCTACAACAGTCAATCACTTATGGTGAAAATGGAAAAGAAAAAAAGAAAGAAAGAAAGAAAATGGAAAAATAATGTAACCCCTAGTTCCTTTCCCAACAATCCTTCCTAACTCAACTGTAAGCCAATAGTGAAGAGTATTAGAGGAATATATGCATATCGAGGAATAAAATAAAAAATAGTTGTGCTGGAGCTCTAAGGGTGGCTCGGGGGTTACAGCACTTGCCTGGCATACGTGAGTACATGGGTTCAAACGCCAGCACCACGTACACAATGAAGTCTTGGAGCAATGAAAGCCACATGAAAAACTAAATAAAAAATTGTCTCTCTCTCTCTCTCACTGTCCCTCTCTCTTTAAATTAAAAAAATTAAAGTTGAGCTAGTTTTGTGCAGCATTCGTATTTTTGTAAGAAGAAAATCGTAAGCATATATGAGCCACAAAAATAATTTCAATGTGTTTTGTACATCAATTAAATGATCTTCTATTTGTATTTAAAACTGTATTGCACAATATAAAGATAAATGGTACAATAATGCCAATAATTTAAATTTTTAATTTTTCTTTACCTCTAGGTAAACATTGAAAGGCAAATTTAAAAAACATTGAGACAAATCAGGAGAGAAACCACAGAAGAAAGGAAAGAGTTTTATATTGTAATACTGACAGCGAGGAAAACCATTTTCTCTACCCTCTAAAATTCATTCATCGGGGGCCTTGGAATTAAACTGACAAAAGACAAATTAGCAAGAGAAAGGACACATTTTTTATTCACATCTATGTAGGAGTCCACAGAAAATGTGATTCACAGGAATGGCTAGAATTTGGGGGGATTACAAATCATCTTAACAAGGGGTGGGGGTTTAGGATTTCAGGGGACAATAGTTGGCGGGAGATAATGGAGGTTTGTTTTAGCAGCGTCTGTCTATGCAATTCCTCTTTCTGGTACTGGTTTCTCATCTCTGGTGACAGAAGTCACTCTTCCACTAGTACAGGACGCCTCCCCTGAAGGCGGATTTATGGCACTTAAATTCTTTTAGGAAGCTCTGATTTTAGGCAGAAAAGGATTGTTCAAATAAAGCCTCTTCTTGCATCTCCTGATTTTCAAATACTTTTGTGCTGTGTGATACATTCTAGATCCCTTCACGTGTCTCGTATGATTTTTTTCTTTTCTGCTGTTATAACAAGAGGCTTCATATTTTCATTTTGCAATAGGCACAGCAAGTTATGTTACTGCCCTTGGAAATGGGTGAGAGAAGATAGGAAAAAGTTCAGGATCTCGCCTAGTAAACCTGTCTCTATTAGGAACCCGAGAAGTGTGTTAGTAGAATGCTACACGTCCACTTATCTAGATCAATAAACTTGTGGGATTTGGGGGGGATTGTTTTACTTTTTCTTTTTTTTTTATTTACTTTTTATTTTCTTGAAAAGCAAGAACAATAAATTCCATAGAAAAGAGAGTATTGGGGGCTGAAGTGGTGGCTCAGTGGCTGGGGTGCTTGCCTTGCATGCTTGGGGATTAGGGTTCAAGCCCCAGCACCATGTGCACAACAGTGTTGGAGCAATGAAGGCCAAGTGAGAAGCTAAATAAGATTTCTTTCTCTCTCCCTCTGACAGTATTGCCTCCAAGTCTACAGGTTGTACACTTTTAGAAGGTGCTATTCAGCTCGGCACAGTGGTGCACACCTATAATCCCAGTGACTTGGAAACCTGAGTTCCAGGCTAGCTGTGGCACTTTAGTGAGACCCTGTATCAATATAAAAATAAAATAGTGCTGAGGATGTAGTTCAGTGGCAGAAAACTCCTGGGTTTAATCCTCAGCACCACACCCATGCAAACACACAAAAGGTACCATTTACAAACACCGTGCCCACTAACAGTTTTGTAGCACAGTGACCCTGTGTATAGTTGTCACTTGGCATCCATGGGAGATTGGTTTCCGACCTCCATCCACGGATGCTGAAGTCCCTGATACACAATGGCAGAGGGTACGCATTTAACAATACTTATCTTTCTGCATTTAAAAAATCAACTCCAGATTCATTACCTTAGCTAATACAGTGTAAAACTTATGTAAACTATTGTTATACTATATTTTGGGGGCAATGATGACCAGAAAAACGTCTGTAAATGTTCAGTACAGATGCATTAAAAAAAAAAAAACTCCAGGGCTGGGAGTGGTGGCTCAGTGGTTAAGGGGCTTACCTGGCGTGCTCGAGGACGCAGGTTCAAACCCCAGCACCACGAAAAAATGAAGTGTCAGAGCAATGAAAGCCTCATGAAAAACTAAATAAAATTGACCCCCCCCCACTGTCCCTCTATCTTCCAAAAAAAAAACAAAATTCCATCCTCCATTGGTGGAGCCTGTGGGTGTGGAACCCACTCACTGGTACTCACAGCTGAGTCAACTTTTTCTTCTATAGTAGGGCTTAACGGATGGAATGGTGAGAAATTGGTGACAGAAATAAATGTTAGACTTTTTAGCTTCCGCTCTATTTACTCTCCATTGACCAACTGCAATGCCACCTTCTCCAGCTTCAGCTCATCTCAACTTTGATTCTTCTAGCTTACTCTTTGTGGTAGAGGAAACTTCTTCTTCGTAAACCCTCATTTTAATATTTTTCTTTCTTAGTTACATAAGCTAATGAATGTTCATTGCATGAAATATTCATAATTATGCTTTATGAGCCATGCTTAAGAGATAAGCATTATTAATACTTTGATAAATATTTCTTTGCTTCATACAAACAAACCAATGAAAAAGTATTTTTTTATTCATTCAGAAACGAAATCATACTGCAGATAATATTTGCTTAGTTGCTTTTTTACTTGGTACTGTTTCATCAATAATTTTCCAAGTTCTAAAAAATTTCCTACAACACCCTTTGTAATAGTTTCCAACTGGGGCTACAGCAGTGGTTGGGGCACTTGCCTGGAATGAGCGAGGATGCTCTTTCTCACTGTCCCTCTCTGAACTAATAATGATGATGATGATAATGAAATAATTGGAAACTTTTTTTAAAACAGAGAGGAACAGTGAGAGAGAGAGAAAGAGAATCAATTTTATTTAGTTTTTCACGTGGCCTCTGTTGCTCCAACACTTCGTTGTGTACTTGGTGCTGGGGTTTAAACTCATGTCCTCATGCATTCCAGGCAGGCACTGAAACCACTCAGCCACTGCTCCAGTCCCTACTTCATCATTATTAATAGATACTTTTTTTTTTTTCCAGGGCTGAGAACCAAACTCGGAGCCTTGCACATGCTAGGCAAGCGCTCTGCCACTGAGCTAAATCCCCAACTCCTAATAGGTACTTTTTAAGGAAAGTATCTTTCTTAATTATTCCCTATTTAGGACATACTTTTAAAAACTATAATAATGTTTTCCTAAAACTGCTGTTAGCAATTTATTTCACATATCTGTGATTATTTCATGAATGTCTTCCCTTGTTTAATCTTGTAGGTGCACAAATCAGTTCTTTACCAAAACTTGAACTTCATGAGGTCCAAATTCAGGTCAATCAATGTTTGTTTTCCTCAGAGTACTTTATGCTTAGGAGGACTTCTGAAATGCTTATCAAAGGAAAAAATTATGGGTATGTGTTATTCCTGAAATGAAATAGAGTGTTCTTCCCTTATCCATGCAGATATGTTCCAAGATCTCCAGGGGATGGATGTCTGAGACCATGAATAATATTGAACTTTATATTATATTTTTTCCTATGCATACACTTTCCGGTGATACACTTTCACTTTTTCACCTAAAGGAAGCTCTTCGCTGCTTTTCTGCAGCATATCCAAACTGCTAACATCACTACTCTTGTACTTTGGGGTCATTATAAAGTCAGTATTACTTGAACGTAAGTAAACATCACATTACTGAGACAGTTGATCTGGTAACTGAGCTACCGAATGGCTAACGGGTGGGTAGAGTATACCACATGGATGCTCTGCAGAAAGAGATGCTTCACATCCCAGGGAGGAAGGAGTAGGACACTGCCACCTTCCATCATTCTACTCAAAATGGCCTGCAATTTGTAATCTACCAACTATTTATTTCTGGAATCTTTCATTGAATATTTTCAGACTGTGGTTGCCTATGGGAACTAAAATGGCAGGAGTTGGAACTGCAGATAAGAACTGCCTATTGAAAGAGGATAGCAAGATATGAAAAGAAGTTCACCAACAATGGCGTTTTAAAACATCCTCTGCCAGTCTTCTGCCGTGAGGGCTATCTGTGGATTTTTCTCCCTCCTTTCCTGTGTCTTTTTATTTTCTGAGTCAAAAACATCTGCCTGCATTTTAAATTGATTCACACAATTTACTTCCCTAGCCTCTAGGCCCCAAATCGTTCCTAGCTGTGCATGAGTGTCTGCGGTGGATGTCAATGGGGGCTGTGCTGGTGCATCCGAGAATGCGATCTGCCCTTGAGTCATTATGTTAAAATGATTCCTCACGTTGGATTGTTTAGTGTGAAATAGGATTGTTTGCATTCCACTTACTCTTTAGTTTCTTAATTAGAGTGACCTCCAGCTCCAATCCCCCAACTGTTGGATTCTATTACATCTTTCCAGGAATTCCTCCTGTAATAAGGTTAACTTTAAATACCACATTTCCTCGAGGATGACATAAAATTCAGTCTCTTTTAGAGAAAATAAATCCAAGTCCTCGATAAGAGATGCCAGATAGAATTATAAGAATATTGGAGTCATGTAAATGTGGACACTCTCTCCTTTATCACTGCATATGAATATTGTTTTAAAGCAGCCCCACCGACCTTCTCAGAGGCCCTGGATGTTGACACCTGTCTCCAGGGGATATCATGACATCATCTACTTAGTGAAAAAGAAAAAATTTACCTTTCTAATATTATTCTTCATGAGTGCAAAAATTAATGTGCAACCCTATCATTCTGTAACTTTCCTGTAAAACAAAAACAAGAACAAAAACACAATGATGGGTCAGATACATTTGGAAATCCTATCCCATGAGTTGATAGATGCCTTGGTGTTTATATTTCTGCCTCTGGATGCAATTCATCCATGCCCTCCCTGGAGTTTATACCTACAGCCCTCCCTTATCCACCGTCAGGCTCTCGCGTGCACACACACACATACATAAGTTTCTGAAAGGTTTGCTAGCATCTGATTTCTATTTGGTGCCTGTGGCTTCAACTTACGCTATGAATGTCTGCTTTCACGCTTACTGGATCTTCTGAACTTACATGATCCACATCTCTTGCAACTTGAAACCTTCCTTCATTTGACTGCAAGCACCATTTTTCCCCCACCTACCAACACAGAGCAGGATGATTCTGGTGGTGACCATCATAGATTCTGAAATCCTGTGTAAACAGAGGCATGGTCATGTCCTGTGTCACAAGGCCCCTACCCACCTCTGCACCCTGCCTGCCTCTGCCCTACTCATGCTACAGCCTTTTGTGCTCTAAAGGGCAGAAGCAATTTGTGTGTGCTCCTCCCTCTGCCTAGAACATTCTCCCACTGTGTTACTTGGCTTTTTGTTGCTATGACCAAAATACTATACAAGCCGAGGCATGGTGGTACACACCTATAATCCCAGTGGCTTGGGAGGCTGAGGCAGGAGGATTGCAAGTTCAAAGCCAGCGTCAGCAACATAGTGAGGCCTTAAGCAACTTAGAGAGACCTTGTCTCAAACTAAAAAATAAAAAGGCCTCCAGATGTGGTTTAGGGGTTAAGCACCAGTGGGTTCCAAAACAAAACAAAACAAGAAAATACCAGACGAGAACAACTTAGAGGAAGAAGAGTTTACTGTGGTCTCGTGGTTTCAGAGGTTCGGTCCTTGGTCAGCCAGTTCCATTGCTGTGGGCCTTAGATAAGGCAGAATATTATGGCAGAAATGCATGGAGGAGAAAAGCTACTCCACTCATCCAGGAAGCAGAGAGAGAGAAGGGGTGGGGGGGACAGGGTCAAAATATATACTATGAATATAAAACATATTATCCCCAGGGCACAGCCCCTGTACTTGGGCTAACTGGTTGAACAGCAGCTTACGTAGATCGATTTGATTATTTGGTATATGGTAATAATTGCAATCTGTGACTACTTATTTATTTGTGTATTTTCTCTTTCTGAGCATATTCTGTAGTAGTTTTCATAAAAGCAAGACTTTTTCTGTCTTTTTTTACTCTCAGGGAGGAAAAAACTTTTCTTCTATCCTCTTATGTTCAGTGCTTCGGAGCCTGCAAATTAAACTGACAATAGACAGATTAGCAACAGGAAAAGTAGATTTGTATTCATGTATGTGCGGGGAAATTCAAGAAAAATTTGACTTTTAAAACAGTCAGAGATCGGAGTTTTATAATCTTTAGAAGAATGTGAAAGTGGTGGGAGGGCGGGCGAGCTACTATGGGAAGAACAAATGAGTTTTCTTCAGGAAAGACAAATGGGCTTAACAAGAACAAAACAGGTTGAGGTTGGACCAAAGTTTATTTATGCAAATGCAGGTGGTCTTCTCCATCTTCTTCCTGGCTTGTACAAACTCCCTGGAGAGGGGGTTGCTGTCATTCTGACTCTCATTCTCTTTACTGGGAGCAAAGCTGCCGTAAAGAGGGGATTTATGAGAGCTGCATTTCCAGAAGTTTCCGTATTTAGTCATATTTGGGGACCGCCAAGAAGACTTCTTTCTGCAGCTGTTGAATCTCAAATACTTTTGGTTTAAAATAATCTTCATGTCAATTATATGGGTCTTAGTGGGTTCCCATATCATCCAGCACCAAGTATACCATTCCATGTATTTAATGAACTAAGAATAAGTGATATAGGAAGGAGAGAAATTATTCAGGGTGACCAGTAATTCATTGTGATTTGCTCGTCCTGGAATAAGTGTGCATATGTATGTGGTGTGTGCGTGTGTGGTGTGATCTATACACACAAATACGCACAACACACTAGAGAGGAAGGGCACCTTAACGCTATTATTTAACATGCATCTGTTGTTGGATAATTCCACGATATGGTGTAGCTGTAGTTCATAGGTAAGATTGTTGGTGACATGGACCACCTTTAGCGTTTTTCTTATTGACTTACAAAAATAGTATTTCAGGGGGCTGAAGCAGTGGCTCAGAGTTTACAGCGCTTGCCTGGCATGCTCGAGTATGTGAGTTCAAACCCCAGCACCATGTACACAACAAAGTATCCAAGGAATGAAAGTCATATGAAAAACTAAAGATTGCTTCTCTCTCTCTCTTTGTCTCTCTCTCTTTCTTTCTCTCACTGCCCCCTCTTTCTTTAAAAAAAAAAAAAGATGGTATTTCAGAAAGAGCTAATTTTTATTCCTTTGGCCCTTGTGATGACTGCTGATTGCAGAGTGCTGAGCATTGTGGGGACAGTAAATGTGGAATCCGTGCGGTGGCCATGGCACATGTGGAAGGAGGGGTCTTCTCAGGCTCTTCCAGGGGACAGCTTCTCCTTGTGGCCCTGTTAATAAAGGATTAATAAATATGATGGCAGCTGTGGTCCTATAGCCTACTGGGGTGAGACTGAGATTTTCCTTAATGCGAAACTTTCAGCATATCCGTGGTAGAAAGAATCATGCCATACACCGCTGTGTACCATGACGTAGCTTCAACTGTTATCTACATTTCGATGATCTTGTTTCATCACCAACCCAACCCCCAATTTTCCTTACATTCCCCAACCCTCCAGGTTATTAGAACTTCCACTTCTAAATTTTTATTTTTTTAATTCTGTTGTAACTGATAAGTAATAATCATATTGACTGGGTCATTTAAAAATATATCTCAGATAGCACATCCTTCATCTATTAGTACTTCAGATCTTATTTCTAAAAGAGGAACACACATATAAAAATAATTATTGTATATTTGTTTTGGTGGGTTTATTGGTATGCTTTTTAAAAATATACTCAACGTAAGTTATTCTTTTGAACCATTTTAAGTGCATAATTCAATGGCATTAAGTACATTAATATTTTTGAACATCCAATACCACTATACATCTCCAGAAATTTTTTATTTTCCTAAACTGAAACTATGTACTTGTAAGTGTGAACTGCCCATTTTTCCCACACCCCAGCCGAACGCCTTTCTGATTCTACTAATTTCCCTATTGCAGATACCTCCTACTGTAAGTGGAATTCTACAGTGTTCATTTTTTCATGATTGGTTTACTTCACTGAGCACAACGCCCTCCACTATTATCCCCGTTATCGAGTGTGTCCGAATTCCCTTCCTTTCAAAGGCTGAGTAATGTTTTTTGTCCGACATACATTTTGTTTTTTCACCCAGCCACTGATGGACACCTAATGTTACACTCTTCTTTTGCTATAGTGAATGATGCTGCTATGATTGTGGGTGTGCAAGGATCTTTCAAGCCTCGGCTTTCATTCTTTTGTGTATGTTCCCAGGAGTGAAATGACCACATCATTTGGTAACTCTGTTTCAGTCTTTGAGGAAAACACATGTTAAAAAAAGTAATAATCACAATTCTATCACATACCTCAAATTTAATAATAGCTCCTTCACTGTATAAATTTTGCAAGCATCTGAGAGTGTGGTAGTGGTTGGCAGCTGAGCCACCTGTTTGGAGAGCCATCTGGCTGTCTAGGACCTTTAGCAGGCCACTGAAATAACCTGTACCTCAGTGTTTCATCTGTTAAATGGGTGAAATGGATTATAGATTGGATGCCATGGTGAATTTTATATGCTATAGAATGTCCAAATAACTGGCAAATCATTATTTCCGTATGTGTTGGTGAATATGTTTCCAGAAGAGATTAGTATAAAAAGTGGTAGCCTCTGGGCTGGAGCAGAGGCTCAATGATTACAACCCTTGCCTGGCATGTGCGAGGACACAGGTTTGAACCCCAGCACCATGTACACAACGAAGTGTCGAAGCAACAAAGGCCACATGAAAAACTGAGTAGAATTGACTCTCTCTTTTTCTCTCTCACTGTCCCTCTCTCTTAAAAAAAAAAAATGGTAGCATCACCAACATGGTAGGTACCGTTTCATCTCTCAGGGACCCAAACAGAACAAAAAGGCAGGGCAAGGGTGAATTCTTTCCCTCTCTTCCTTGAGCTGGGATATCCATCTTCTCCCGTCGTAGACATGGGACATCAATATTTCTAGTTCACAGGCCTTCACATTCTGCCTCCTACCTGCTCTTCTTCACTCCCACCCTGCACCCTTCTCTGGCCTGTAGAATCAGACAGAATCATACACCTCATTTTCTTCCTTCTCTTGTTTGCAGGAAGCACATGACGGGATTTCTCAGCCTTCATAATTGCATGAGCCAATTCTTATTTTATATGCCTGCATCTCTATATTTATAAATTCTCTATATTTATAAATTTGCATATTTATAAATATCTATAGATAGATGCAGATATACAGATGTCCTACTGCTTCTGTTTCTCCGGAGCGTCCTGACTCATCGAGTCAGTTGACACACATGAAGCACTTTGGCCAGTGCCTGCACATTGTGCATGCAGTCCATATGCCAGGTCCTATTGTCCACTTGTCACCCATCAGTGCTGCCAAGAGGACTGTCATCTAAGTCTGATTCTGGTTCCAGGTTTAATTCTAAGACTCAGGGGCCTGAAACTTATATGAAAAAGAGTATAAAACTAAACACAAAAATAAAACCATGAAAAACTTGGTATGAAATGTGTTCTGAATCAGAGAAACAACTCACAACAAATCTCTTCAATCCTAGAGAATCAAGTCTCTTGTCAGTGACCTCTTTATTCAGGTGACAGAAATACTTACAAGGGGAGCCTCTTTGGGTTTAGCTTGGTTTTTCCCTTTCACCTAGGGTTGTTGTGAAATTTAAATGAGCTGTTTTATGCATGCGTGATGTGCTTAGCGATCAGCGCCAGGCAGAAGGGAAGTCCTCTACACATTTTGAGTATGATGATTGGTAGGTCTATTCTTGGCAAAAGGAAATATGGTAGGAGGAGCAGTTTAGGGATGGGATTGGGGAAGAATGTGATGGTGCCAGTTTTGGGGGAAAAAGTTTACAATCCCTTTGAAAGACACAGGAAGCAATGTCACTCAATATGCATTTGATGATGATGATGATGAAAGTGACAACAATAGCAATGACAGCTACTGACAGATGGTCCCACTGTGTCTCCACACTGTTGGTCTGTGGATGGGCAGGCTGCCTGGTTGCAGTGCGGATGCAAGAATTACTCCCCAGATGGTTTCTCTTCAAGATCAGCAGCCAGGAAGTTGGTTTCTAGATTGGAGACTCCCAAATGCCACAGGTGGGGATCTGTGCTGAGGAAGAACCTGTATCTACTCTAGCACTCCTTCCTCTCCAAGGCTGTTCCTGCTGCTTCTTTAGACAAGCCATCTGGTTCTTCAGCATGAGGGTAAACTGCTGGGCTTGGGAGGCAGCAGCCGTAGTTTGCTTGCTTGAGGGCCTTGGAAGGGAAGGGTGGAAGCCACTTGCCACATCAACCAAGAGTTTTGGGAATGTGAAGGTGAGAGGAACTAAATTCCAAAGGTAATTTCACTTAGCTGCTTTCTCATAGTAACCCTCTGAAGATCTGCCCATCTTGACCTTGTGGCTTTTCTCCCCGCCAGTAAGATCCCCCTCTTTCTTTACCCATTACAAAACTGACGCAGTGTCCTAGTCATTGATGGCCTCCCCGCAATGCCTCTTTTGGTTGTGGGCTTATTCTTTAACCATCCTTTATTTGGTCTTTTTCCACATAATTTATTGGTGCATTATAGACATACATAACGATGGGTTTGTTGTTACATATTCATACATGCACATAATAGAACAATATAATTTAGCCAGTAACCCTCCCCAGCACTTCCCTCCTCCCTCTCTTCCTCCCAGCACCGGGTCCTGTTCTACTCTTCTCCCTTTGATTAATTTAAAAAAAATTTTTTTAAAGAAAGAGGGGACGGTGAGAGAGGAGAGAGAGAGAGAGAGAGAGAAGCATTTTTTATTTAGTTTTTCATGTGACTTTCATTCCTCAGACACTTTGTTGTGTACGTGGTGCTGGGGTTTGAACTCGTGTACTTGTGTAAGCCAGGCAAGTGCCATAACCACCAAGCCAACGCTCCAGCCCCATTTTTTTTTTGCTTTTATTGATTGAGTGAGAACTATTTAGTATCTTAGTATAAATGTACTTTATATTTTTGTCCTCTCCCTTTCCCTCCTGACCTTCCTTCCTTCTCCCTCCTCTTTCCTCTACTCCACTAGACTTCCTTTAGCTCCTCGATGCACTTGTATTTGAATGGTTCCTAATGCAATCTTATCCTTCCCTCCCCCTTTCCTTTGTTTTACTCTGGCTTCCACATATGAGAGAAAACATTTGACTTTTGAGTTTCTGAGTTCTTCTAATTTCACTTAGCATGATATTCTCCACTTCCATCCCATTTATTGGATCTTGACAGGGAGAGACAGTAAGTGTTTATGGTCATTTCTCTGTTCCTAATGGACACATTTCTATAGATATTTAAAATACCTTTTAATTGAAGATTCCATTTCTTTTAAAAAAAATCTATTTTCTGGTATTGGAAGAAATTAATAATAAGAAATTATCCAATCAAATGGGAGCTGTGACAGCTGTCCAGAGCTTGTTTGCATTGTCATTAAATTCTCTTTGCTGTGCGTTTGTCTGTGACTTTACCAGTCATGAACTCTAATCCCAGCATTGCTTGACTCAGTGAAGCCATTTCAATTTGTTTTCTGCCTGGTGAATTCTTTTGACCTGAGACAAGTTTTTTTTGTCTTTTCCATAAGTTGATTAAAAATGCTCACATTGGGGCTGGAGTGGTGGCTCAGTGGTTGTGAGGCTTACTTGCCATGTGTGAGGACTAGGGCTCAAACTCCAGCATCACATACACAATGAAGTGACAGAGCAACGAAAGCCACGTGAAAAACTAAATAAAATTGATTCCCTCTTTTTCTCTCTCTGTCACTGTTTCTCTCTCTTTAAAAAAAAAAAAATGCTCACATTTTCCAGATGCACGGTTACCATGTTTGCTTCCTACTTTTACCACTCGGTTGCAGCATGATCAAGAATTTGAAATCGATTCAGATCATTCATGGCAAATAGAGCAACACTGTGTAAATCATATGATCATCCTCCAAACATGGGAGCTATCTCACACACACACACACACACACACACACACACAACTACCACTCCCCCCAAAAGAACCTAGAAAAACCAGGGCCCCAAAACCATGCACTTATTCATGTTTTTGGAAGGCAGTAGAAACTGAAAACACAAACTCTAGGACCAAAACATAGGCTGCAGCCCAGGTTAACTGGCAACCCTTACCTTGGTGGAATCATTTCCACAGCCAGCTCTTAGCTTTAGTTAAACATACTTGGCAGTATTTCATCCGGGTGTTGGGTGTTAGTTTTGCATTTATGTTAAAGAGCAGAAAAAAAGGGTGGCGGGATCCTAATGAGGAATAAATAATGGAAAAGGGTGGAACAAAATCTTTGTTTGCAAGGGTATCCGACCTTATAAACTTATATCATCCATGGATCATTTCCATGGTACACTGTTATGGCTCCAAAAGAGCCATTGTGCTAATGTAGCGGCTGATGGTCTCATGCACAGACTCTGCATGCTAAACGCCCGTATGAAATTGGGGATGAAAAATGGGAATCGAGCATGGCCAATAACCATTTTTAAAAATAATGAAGTACACGACCACCTCACTCTTCCACCATTCCCTGCCAAAATCGTGAAGAGCTGCATCAACCTAATGAACTAATGGCCTGAAATGTTATTAAAAAAAAAAAAAAAGAACTCTACATCTGTAGTGAAAAAAAAAAAAAGGAAACCAAATAAAAATTGGGCTTATATTTTGAAGGCTAAAACATATTTTTGCACTTGGGGAAAATGAATGAGCCTGGGCTATGCATGATTTCAGCAACCGATGTTTAAGGTTTGGGAATTAAATCATAGACACCCTGGGCTTTAGAGAAGGGTGAGGGTGGGCACCTGGCTTTGCCAAGGCACTTTGGGCCCAAGTGGCAACTGTTTGGCCATGCTGGAGAATAGACTGCCAGTGGTGGCAAATTATATGATGCTTTTGAGGTGTGCACAAACAGCCCGTTACACTTTTCACAGCGTTCCTTCATTAAGCCCGCAGAATTGTTTCTTTGTGTTTTCTTCATAATAGCTTCTGAAAGGTCAGGAACTGCTGCCTTGACTTTCCAGTGCCCTTCATGGAGTAGTGCTGTTAACCATTTGCAGGTTTGGCTCCTCAGAGCTGACATTTGCTCCAAGGTCCCCCACAGGCTGTGAAGACTGGGTGCCCCCTGCACAGCCACCCACCCACACATAAATATGTACCTGCACACAACAGTTATGGGTAGGGAAGAGGATTTGGGCCTCTCTACAAGTTAAGGTTTTGATTGACTTTCTGCTAGAGGTGATGTCGAGCCTTGGGTGACATCAGTTAAGTAGCTGGGGGCTTTGGTTTTTGAGAATGGGTCCTGGATCAGACGACCTGAGCTGTGATCTAGACCTACTCCTTCTGCAGTGGGGTGACCTGGGGCAAGACACCCAGCTCCCAAAGGCTCATATTCCCGATGAGGAAATAAGAACAGATTTTACATCTGATTCTCATTTAATTCTTTACACCTCCCGTGAAATGGGTCATCCCATTGCCAAGCCCAGAGCTAAGAATGATGGTTACCACTTAGTAACTGTTTAGGATGTGATTGAGGGGCACTGCCTTGGGCGCTGGGATCTATTTCCTTCTCAATAGGCACCTCATTTTCTACCATCAAGAACACCACCATGGGGCGCGTGCCTGGCATGCGTGAGTACGGGGGTTCAAACCCCAGCACCATATACACAACGAAGTCTTGGAGCAATGAAAGCCACATGAAAACTAAATAAAAATTGTTTCTATCTTTCTCTTCAACTTCACTGTCCCTCTTTCATAAAAAAAAAAAAAAAAAAAAAAAACACCACCATGGGGGCTGGCTCAGTGGTTTCGAGGCTTGCCTAGCACATGTGAGGATGCAGGTTAGAACCCCAGCACCAAGTAGGCAACAAAATGTCAGAGCAATGAAAACTAAATAAAATCGATTCTCTCTTTCCTTCTCACTGTCCCTCTTGCTCTTAAAAAAAAAATAGGAACACTACCATGCACCTTCTTTTTCTCTGCTTATTTTTATTGGCTATTTTTAGTTATATATAACAATAGGATTCATTTTGACATAATCATAAAAGCATGGAATACAGTTTGTTCTACTCCATTCCCCAGTGTTCCCCCTTCCCTTCTACTGATCTTTCTGCTATTTATTGATATATTTTTAAAGTGGTGTCTCTTGGATGTACAGGATGGTGAGATTCACTGAGGGGTGTTTGTATATGTACATAGGAAAGTTAGGTCGGATTCATTCCCCTCTCTTTCTCTATCTCCTCCCTCCTCCCTTCCCTTCATTTCTCTTCATCTACTCCACTGATCCTTCTATTCTTTTTTCAAATCCCCTCCCTCCGCTTATTTTGGATTAGCCGCTGCAAATCAGAGAAAACATTCTGCCATTAACTTTTTGGAACTGGCTTATTTTACTTAGCGTGATAGTCTACAGTTCCATCCATTTACTGAAAATGCAATAAAATCATTCTTCTTTATGGCTGCATAATATACCACATTTTCTTTTTTTATTGGTGCAGTATAACTGTACATGGTGATGGGATTTGTTATCACATATTCACAAACACACACAATACAGCAATATAATTTGGTCAATATCTCCTCTAGTAACCACCTCCCTATCCCCTGGTCCCTTGCTTCTCTTTCTGGGTCATATATTTTTCCTCATATGCACAAGTATAATGACATAATTCTTGTCCCTATGAAGAACTTTATTTATTTACATAAGAATAGTATATACAATCCACTTGGAGTGCACCTTGCTTCTTTATCCATTCATCTCGAGTATGCTTTGTTTCTTTATCCATTCTTTACCCGTGAGCACCTAGGTTGGTTCCATAACTTGGCTGTTATGAATTTTGCTGCTTTAAACATTGATGTGGCTGAGTCACTGTAGTACACTGATGTCAAATCAACAACTTTTGGATATATATCAAGGGGTGGGATAGCGGGTCCTTATGGTGGTTCCATTTCTAGTTTTTGGAGGAAACCCCATACTGCTTTCCAGAGTGACTGTGCTAGTCTGCGGTTCCACCAACAATTTACCTTCACGTCTTCATGGACACATGAACTGGACTTTCTT
>PVKS010038551.1:0-17844 GCA_004027875.1 Aplodontia rufa
AAAAAAAAAAAAAGCAGAAATAAAAGAGATTGGTTGTGGGGTTGGGGATTTAGCTCAGTGGCAGAGTGCTTGCCTGGCACACACAAGGCCCCCAGTTGGGGCCTCATCCCTGAAAAAAAAAAAAAAGAGAATGGTCCTGTTTACATAGAGTTGTCTGAGAAGGCCTCTTTGAGCTGAGAGAGGTATTTATGACTGAAAGAGCATTCTTTTTTTTTTTTATTTTTTTTTAACCAGGGATTGAACCCAGGGCACTTAGCCATTAAGTCACATCCTTAGCCCTTTTGATATTTTATTTTAAGACAGGGGCTCACTAAGTTGCTTAGGGTCTTGCTAAATTGCTGAGGCTGACTTTGAACTCACAATCCTCCTGCCTCAGCCTACCAAGTCACTGGGATAACTGGCATGCACCACTATGCTGGGCTGAAAAAGTGTTCTAGACAGCAAAGAGCTTGTGCAAAGTCCCCAAGATAGTGAGATTTAGAATGTTTCCAGAGTTACAAGACCACTATAACATAGGCACACAGCAAAAAATCTGCCACAATAAATGCCAACTGAACAGATTTAAAAATGATCTTAAACTTTTTTTTAAAAGAGAGAATCAATTTTATTTAGATTTTCATGTCACTTTCGTTGCTCAGACACTTTGTTATGTTTGTGGTGCTGGGATTTGAACTTGTGTCCTCATGCATGTCAGGCAAGTGCCATAACAGCTAAGACACTGCTCCAGCCCCAATCTTAAACATTTTTAATGTCTAGATAACCTCTACAATGAAAACTATCAAACACTAAAAAAAGAAACTGCAGAAGACCTGAGTAGATGGAAAAACATTCCATGCTCATGGTTAGGCAGAATTAATATAATCAAAATGGCCATCCTTCCCAAAGCCCTATACAGATTTAATGAAGTCCTCATCAAGATACCAATGTCATTCTTCATGGATATAGAAAAAGCAATTCTCAAGTTCTTATGGAATAACAGAAGACCCAGATTAGCCAAAACATTACTATGCAGGAAGGAAGAAGTAGGGGTTATCTCAATCCCTGATCTGAAATTATACTACAGGGCCATAGTAACAAAAACAGCATGGTATTGGTATCAAAACAGAACTGAAGACCAACGGAATAGAATAGAGGATTCTGAGAGAACCCCCATACCTTTAACTGTCTTGATATATGATAAAGGGGGCAAAAACATAGTGTGGAAGAAAGCCTATTCAACAAATGAGTGTTGGACAAATTGGACAACCAGGTGTAGACAACTGAAATTAGATCCTTACCTTTCACCCTGTACAAAAAATTAAATCAAAATGGTTCAAAGAACTGGATATTAACCCAGCAACTTTAAATTTACTTGAAAAAGAAGTAGCATCAACACTGCAGGACATAGGGGTCAGTGGCACCTTCCTTAACAAAACTCCCAAGGCGGGGCTGGATCAGTGGCTCAGCAGTTACGGCACTTGCCTTGCATGCACGAGTACGAAGATTCAAACCCCAGCACCACGTACACAATGAAGTGTCTGAGCAATGAAAGTCCATGAAAAACTAAATAAAAAATTGATTCTGTCTTTCTCTCTCTCTCACTGTCCCTCTCTCTTAAAAACAAAACAAACAAACAAACAAACAAAAAAACCCAAAAAAACTCCCATGGCTCAAGCAGTAAAGTTAAGAATAAATGAATGGGATGCAATTAAACTAAAAAGCTTTTGCACAGCTAAAGAATTAGTCAAGAGGGGCTGAAGCGGTGGCTCAGTGGTTTCAGCGCTTGCCTGACAAGCATGAGGACCCGGGTTCAAACCCCAGCACCATGTACACAACTAAAGTGTTGGGGCAACAAAAGACATGTGAAAAAACTAAAGTTGTTTCTCTCTTTCTCTGTCTCTCTCACTGTCCCTCTCTCTTAAAAAAAAAAAAAAAGTGTCAAGAGAGACCCAACAGAATGGGAAAAAAATCTGCCTGCTACACCTCAGACAGAGGACTAATATCCAGAATATACAAGGAACTAAAGAAACTAAACTCCAAAATCACAAATAATCCAATCAATAAATGGGCTACAGATCTAAAAAGAAACTTCTCACCAGAAGAAATCCAGAAAGCCCATAAATATATGAGAAAATGCTCTACATCATTAGCAATAAGAGAAATGCAAATCAAAACTTCAATGAGATTCTACCTCATTCCTGTTAGAGTGGCAAAAATGAAGAATACTAACAACGACAGATGCTAGAGAGGCTGTGGGAAAAGAGGAACATTGTCACATTGGTGGTGGGACTGCAAACTGGTTCAGCCACTCTGGAAAGCAGTGTGGAGACTCTTCAAAAAATTAGGGCTGGAACCACTTTATGACCCAGCTATCCCCACTTCTGGGTACTTTCCCAAAAGAGTTAGAATCAGCATATTATAGAGATACAGCTTCATCAATGTTTATAACAGCTCAATTTACTATAGCTAGACTATGGAACCAACCCAGATGCCCCTCACTGGACGAGTGGATTCAAAAACTTTGGTACATATATACAATGGAATACCACTTGGCCATTAGAGAAAATGATATTATGGCTTTTGAAGCCAAATGGATAGAGATGGAAAAAATTATGCTAAGTGAAATATCCCAATCTCAGAGACTCAAGGGCCGAATGTTTTCTCTTATTTGCAGAAGCTAGAATACAACCAGAAACAGTACGTTAGATGGCTAAGCTAATAATAACTTCAAAATGTATGAACTTTTACACAAACAGGGGGACCCTTGCCTAGGATATCTGGAGACGTAGGGAGGGGAGCAGGGGGGGGAGGGATTGGGAAGGATATCTAGGAGACTGGAGGGAGGGAGTATGGGGGAACCAACTCAGAAGGAGATCTCCTAACTCCAAGAGAAGTCTATTTAACACAGGGATTATTTTGGGGGAAACAGAACCATGGGGAACCCAAGGGAGGAAACCATGACATGGCATCAACCTTGGCTAACTATGTAAATATACATTTGTTCTTGACTGTTTGATAATGATTCCCCCTCTATTGTAAGTCCATATTTTTAAAAAAGGTGCTGGGGCTTGACCCCAAGGCCTTGCAAATGCTAGGCAAGTGTGCTACCCCTGAGTTACAGTTCCAGTCCTTGATAATAAATATTTCTGACCAGTCAAGATGACTTAAATTCCCATCAAAACCAACTAAATTCACCCAGGAAGATACATGAAACAACAGTTCTCAGCATACTGAAAGGCAGAAAATGAAAAATAATGAACTCTGAGAGTCAGAACACATTTGAGGTGAATCCTAACCCTGTGAATGCTTTGCCTTGCTGCCTAAACAGTTTCCAAACCAGAGCCCAGGGAAAAGTCCAGGTGAAGTATAGTCATGTCCCTGCACTGAAAAGAGAAAACCAGAATTCAGGAACACAAGGTGGTTGGAGCTTTCAGACAGAGCACTGGAAAGAACAGAGCTACACACAAAGAACTCTAGAGCTCTACAGAAGGTACCTCCTCAACAATTCAGATCATAGTGAAGGGAGGAAACTACCAGAGAGCAGGACAAGAACCATCCCAAAGAATTAAAGTGAACCATCTTGGAGCTCCCACATGCCTGAGAACAGTGGTTCCTCCTAACCAGAATGGAAACCTTATGATTAATGGACACTGAATAAACCACTCAGAAGTACACAAAATCAGCCAGGCATGATGGCCTATGCCTGTAATCTGAGCAACTCAGGAGGCTGAGGCAGGAGGATTACAAGTTCAAGGCTAGCCTCAGCAATTTAGTGAGGCCTTAAGCAACTTAGTGAGACCTGGGTTCAGTTCCCAGCATTGTAAAATAAATAAATAAACTAAAATTAAGCAAAAGATATGAATAGACATTTCTCCAAAGAAGATAAATGAATGGTCAATAAACATATGAAAACATACTTGACAACATTAGTAAAATCTTTATGTCAATGATTGTGACAACTTAAATGAGTGGACACATTTTGTTTGTACATGTATTTGTTTTTCAGGCTGGGGATGGAACCCAATGACCTGAGCATGCTAGCAAGTGGTGTACCACTGAGCTATACCCAGACCTAAATTGGACATATAATAAAAGTATGAAATCTCACTCAAAGACAAATTATCACAAATTCAAAGCCAGCCTGGGCAACTTAGCAAGATCTTGTCTATAAAAAAAAAAAAAAACAGGGGCTGGAGCGGTGGCTCAGCGGTTTCAGTGCCTGCCTGGAAAGCATGGGGACCTAGGTTCAAAGCCCAGCACCACGTACACAACTAAGTGTTGGAGCAACAAAGGCCACGTGAAAAGCTAAATAAAATTGTTTCTCTCTTTCTCTGTCTCTCTCACTGTCCCTCTCTCATTAAAAAAAAATTAAAAAAAATAAAAAATTTAAAAAAAACCAAAAAAACAAAACGGAAGAGGATCACAAGTTCTAGGCCAGTCTCAGCAGGTTAGCAAGGCCCTAAGCAACTTAGTAAGACCGTCTCAAAGTGGAAAAAAAAGGGGGGGGGCTGTAGATGTGGCTCAGTGGCAGAGTTAAATCTTCAGTACAAAAAAAAAAAAAATGGTGAAGGGCTGGGGTTGTAGCTCAGTGGCAGAGTACCCAATCCTGGGGGTGGGAGGAAGAGGAGGAGAAATAGCCTAAACATACACATAACTAAAGTGAATTTATTGTAAAATAATAAATAACAAGTGATACTGAAACAATTGAAACTTTGGAACTTCATACACATAAAAAACGAGGTTAGGCGGGTGCTATTAGTAATCCCAGCAACTCGGGAGGCTGAGGCAGGAAGATCACAATTCAATGCCAACAAGGGCTGGGAATGTTGCTTAGTGCTTAAGTAACTCTGGGTCCAATCCCTGGTATCTAATAAATAAATATAAAAAATAAAAATAAAATAAAAAGGGCTGGGGATGTAGCTCACTAGGTAGGGCACTAGCCTTACATATATGAGGCCCTAGGTTCAATTCCTGGTATCATTAAAAAAAAAAAAAAAAAAAGAGGGGCTGGAGCGGTGACTCAGTGGTTTCGGCACTCGTCTGGCAAGCACGAGGACCGGGGTTCAAACCCCAGCATCACGTACACAACTAAGTGTTGGAGCAACGAAGGCCATGTGAAAACCTAAATAAAGTTGTTTCTCTCTCTCTCACTGTCCCTCTCTCTTTAAAAAAAAAAGAAAGAAAAAGTAATTACTTTCAGAAAAGCTTACCAACGTGCCTGGTTTTGCAGAGCAGGTCAGCAGCAAACATATCCCATATACTTTGTGTGTGTGTGTGTTTGTGTGTGTGGCATTGGGTTCAATCCAGTATATAAATAATAAAATAATACACCAATGTTCATATCAGATTTATTTATTTATTTATTACAAAAAACAAAACAAAAAAAATTAAAAATATTTACTTATTTATTTATTTTAAAACGGGAGGGGGAGAGAGTGAGAGAGAGAAAGACAGAGTCAATTTTATTTATTTTTTCATCTGGCCCTTGTTTCTCCAACAGTTCTGAGTAGCTTTTTTTGTAACAGCCAAAACCTGTTAACAACTCAAATGTTCTTTAACAGGTGAATAGTAAAAAAAAAAAAAAAAGTATTTGTTTACCATTAAGTTGTTTACCATTAAATTGTTTACCATGTAATTGACTATTAGTCAGCAGCAACAACAAAAGAATGAGGGGGTGCACATCCGTAATCCCTGTAATCTCAGCTATTTGGGAGGCTGAGGCAGAAGGATCTTAAGTTCAATACTAGTCTCCACAATTTAGGAAGGCCCTAAACAATTTACCAAGAACCTATCTCAAAAAAAGAAAAAAAAAAGAAAACAACTAAAAAGTACTGAGGGGGCTGGAGCAGTGGCTCAGCGGTTACGGCGCTTGCCTGGCATGCACAAGTACGCGAGTTCAAACCCTAGCACCACGTATACTACGAGGTCTCGGAGCAATGAAAGCCATATGAAAAGCTAAATAAAAACTAATTCTCTCTGTCTCTCTCTCTCTCACTGTCCCCTCTTTCTTTAAAAAAAAAAAAAAAAAAGTACTGAGGCTGCAGCTCAGTGGTAAAAGCGTCCCTGAGTTCAATCCCTGGTATTAAAAACAAAACAAAGGGCTGGAGTGGTAGCTAAGCAGTTATAGCACTTGCCTGGCATGCGTAAGGACCTGAGTTCAAACCCCAGCACCACAACAAAGTGTCTGAGCAATAAAAGTCGTATGAAAAACTAATAAAATCAATTCTCTCTTTCTGCCTCTCTCTCTTACTGTTCCTCTCTTAAAAAAAATAAAAATAAAAATAAACGCCGTAATGGCTGAGCCAACTCTCCAGCCCCTTGTGATTCTATTTCCAATTTACAGTGACTGAAAGCAATTTAGTGAGTTGGGAAGAGCTGGGCAGGAGAAAACTTCTGTAAAGAAGGGGCTGGTAAGGCTGGAGCAGTGTCTTGGTGGCTGCAGTGCTTGCCTGGCATTCAGAAGGACATGGATTCAAACCCCAGCACCATGTACAAAACAAAGTGTCAGAGCAACGAAAGCCATATGAAAAACTAAATAAAAATTGATTCACTCTTTCTCTTTCAGTGTCTCTCTCTCTCTCTCTCTCTCTCTCTCTTTTTAAGAGAGAGGGACAATGAGAGAGACAGAGAAAGAGAGAAACAACCTTATTTAGTTTTTCACATGGCCTTAGTTGCTCCAACACTTAGTTAGTTGTGTATGGGTGCTGGGGTTTGAACCCGGGTCTTCGTGCTTGCCAGGCAAGTGCTGAAACCGCTGAGCCACCACTCCAGCCCCTAAAATTTATTTTTATTAGTGCGTTATAGTTTTACATGTTGGGATTAGTTGTCACATATTCCTAAATGCATACAATTCAGCAATACAATTTTGTCAATCCCACCCCCCACACAACCCTCCACCTCCCTCCTCCCGAGGAAGAAACTTTTGTGGGGATGAATATGCTCATTATCTTGAGTATAATTAGGGTTTCACATGTATATCTATGTTAAAACTTATTAAATTACACACTTATCTACAAATGTGATGCTGTGATATATATGCCATTGAGAGCGGAGGATGTGCTCAGTGGTAGGGCACTGGGTTTGATCCCCAACATCACACACAACAATAAAATAGCAACCTCCCAAAATTAGCTGCCCCCCTCAATATCTGTGGCTTCTGCATCGTTAAATTCAACCAACTGCAAACTGAAAATATTTTTAAAAAATTGTCTATACCAAAATATACATTTTCTTTTCTTCCTAGTATGGGGGATTAAGCCCAGCAGGCCTTGACCACTGAGCTACAACCCCTGCCCTTTTAAAAAAAATCATTATGCTGGGTGTGGTGGCACATGCCTGTAATCCCAGTGTCTTGAGGGGCTGAAGAAGGAGTAGTAGGAGTTCAAAAGTCAGCCTCAGCAACTTAGCGCCACCCTGCCTCAGAAACAAACAAACAAACAAACAAACAAAAAACCAGACTGGGGATATGCCTCAGTAGTTAAGCACCTTTGGGTTCAATCCAAACAAACAAACAAAAAAACAAAAAGGGCTGAGGATGTGGCTCAGTGGTTAAGCACTGCAGGGTTCAACCCCTGGTACCAAAAAAGAAAAAAAAATACTATTTTTTAAAATTTTGAGATAAGGTCTAAATTACCCAGGCTAGCCTTGAATTTGTGATCTTCAGAAGGAAGGAGGTGTGGAACCTCTAGCCCCCTTCTTACCTGCCTTACCTGTGCATCTCTTCACTGGTGTCCTTTACATTTCCCTTTAGAATGAATTGATAAATATAAGTGGAGTGTTTTCTTAAGTTCTGTGAGGCACTCTAGGAAATTAATTGAGGCAGAGAAGACTAGTTGCTGAGCAGCACAGGTAAAATAATGTGGAGATTGTGACTGGTATGGGAAATGGTGTGTGGGGGGGCGCTGTCTTGGGACAATGAGCCTGCAACCTGTGGGATCTGATGCTGTCTCCAGATGGAGGGTGTCAGCTGGTGTTCAATGCAGAAATGACTCCTTGCTGGGGGTGGGGGAAGAGAAATCCTCACCTAGTTATTGGTGACCAGAGGTCATAGAAGTTTTCTGGGTTGAATGGTAAAAGAAAGAATAGAAAAACACTTTAGGTTTTTCCTCTCTATGCTCAGACCACTTTGTTGTCTGCCACTTACCCCTTAATAAATTTGTTTAAAGCATGGTTAATAAGGAGGTTTATGTGATGTGATGTGATGTCTTTGCTGCAAACTTGTCATGTGAACACAAGTGTGATGGTAAGCCTTTCTGAGACTGAGTTCTTTCCTGCAAAAGTCAAAAGTAATGGTGCCAGGTGTAGTGGTGCATCCTGTAATCTCAGAAACTTGGGAGCCTGAGACAGGATGATTGGAAGTTCAAGGTCACCCTGGGAAATTTAGCAGGAACCTGTCTCAAAATAAGAAATAAAAAGAGTTGGAGATGTAGCTCAGTGGTGGAGTGTCTCGGGTTCAATTACCAGAACAAAAAAAAAAGGAACCAATAAGTGCTAATTTAAGCCCAAATGGGGAATTTACTGGAAGGAGCAAAGGCACCAAGCTCTGTAAGGGAGGAAAGAGGATGTCTCAGAAAGCGATTGAGACCTATCCTTTTTCTTTTCTCTGTTTCCCCATGTACATGGCAGAAAAGAAAGTCACTAACTTATGAGCTTTGTGTGTTACAGGCTTAATTACTCAGAAAGATGCTGGGTTGACTCCCTGCCAGCCTCAGGCTCAAGTGTCCATTCTCAGGGAGAAACCTCATCAGTCCATTCTTTTTTTTTTTTTTTTTTTTTTTGAAGAAAGAGGAGACAGGGAGAAAGAGAGAGAGAGAGAGAAGCAATCTTTATTTAGTTTTCCATGTGACTTTCATTCCTCAGACACTTTGTTGTGTACATGGTGCTGGGTTTTGAACTCATGTCCTCATGCTTGCCAGGCAAGGACCGTAACAGCTGAGCCACCGCTCCAGCCCCTCATCAGTCCACTTAGATTAAGGAATCCACTGTGCACCCAGGTACTGGGCTAGTTTTGCATCCCATCCATGGAAGAGAAGGTAAGTGATAGGGAAGTGCTTGAGTAGACCACCACACAGTGGGGTGACAGGAGATTTGACAAAGATGCCAACTAGAATTCAGGAGACTTGTCCTATGCTGTACTCAGAATCATCTCTCTCTCTTTTGAGGTACAAGGGATTGAACCCAGGAGGGTTCTGCATGAGCTATATTCCAATACATTTTTTTCTTTTAAGAGAGAGGGAGAAATAGAGAGAAAGAGAGAATCAATTTTATTAAGTTTTTCATGTGACTTTTGTTGCTCCCGACACTTTGTTGTATATGTGGTGCTGAGATTTGAACCCAGGTACTTGCACATGCCAGGCAATAGCTGTAAGCACTGAGCCAGCACTCCAGCCAATCCCCCCACCAATACTTTTTAAAATTGGATTTTGAGACAAGGTCTCATTAAATTGCCCAGGCTGGCCTTGAACTTGCATGTCTCCTGTCTCAGCATCCCCGAGTAGCTGGGATTATAGGCTTGCACCACAGTGCCCACATAAAATCATGCCTCTTGAAAGGGCCACTAAGTGTTTTATTTATTTATTTATTTATTTATTTATTTATTTATTTTAAAGAAAGAGGGACAATACACATTTTATATTATTCTGTTAAAATCTTGTAAGTTTGCTCAAAATAAAAAATTAAAAAAAAAAAAAAAAAGAAAGAGGGACAGTGAGAGAGACAGAGAAAGAGAGAAACAACTTTATTTAGTTTTTCGCATGGCCTTAGTTGCTCCAACACATGTGTACACGGTGCTGGGGTTTGAACCCAGGTCCTTGTGCTTGCCAGGCAAGCACCAAAACCGCTGAGTCACCACTCCAGCCCCCACTGAGTGTTTTATAAGGCTCAGATAAGCAGCAATGAGGGAAGAAATCACCCCCAGGCAGGCAAGATGATGCATATCTATTGTCCCTGAGTACTTGGGAGGCTGAGAGGAGGATTCTTGAGTGCAACAGTTTAAGACCACCCTGGGCAACACAGCGAATCCTTTTCTCAAAAACAAACAGCTTGGTGCCGTGGATGGTTCACACCTTAATTCCAGCAGCTCAGGATGCTGAGGCAGGAGGATGGCAAATTGTTCAGTCAGCCTCAACAATTTAGCAAGGCTCTGAGTAACTAATGAGACCCTGTCTCAAAAATAAAAAATAAGGAAGGACTAGGGATGCGGCTCAGTGGTTAAGCACTCCTGAGTTCAATCCCCAGTACCAAACAAACAAAAAAACAACAAACACTCCCAATCAGGGCAGTCTGGAAATGCCACTGGTGTCAGGCCTATAAGAAAGGGTATGTCTTGTGTTTGTGTGCTTTGAAACATAGGACTAAATGCTTTCATACCCTTTCCCTATCCTCTGGGACTAGCATTATTAAACCCTCCCATGCACAGACTGGGAAACTGCCAACTAGATACACTGAGTGACATGCCCAAGTTCACATGACTTGGCAGGGCAAGAAATGAATTCATGTTTTAACTTAAGACTTCTGATGTTTTTCTCTCTGAGGCTGACTCCAAAGAGGGGGAAGGTTGGGGCTGGGAATTTAGTTCAGTGGCAGAGTGCTTGCCCTGAGTTCAGTTCTTTACCCTGGAGGGAAAAAAGTGAGTAAAGATGGGAAGGTTGTTTTGTATGTGTTAACTTTCTGTTACTACAACAAAATACCTGACATAAACAATTTAAAAGAGGAAAGATTTATTTTGGCTCACAGTTTCAGTCCATGGTCACTTGGCTCCGTTGTTTTTGGGGCCTGTGGTGAGGCCGTACATTATGGTGAGAAGCATGTGGTGACAGAGGCTGCTCAGCTCAAAGCAGCTGAAAAGTAAAGAGAGAGAGCAGAAAAATAGTGGCATAATTTTATTTATTTTTTCATGTTTTTTGTTGCTGCAACACTTCGTTGTGTACGTGGTGCTGGGGTTCACACCTGCATCCTCACACATGCCAGGCAAGCACTGTAACCACTGAACCACCGCTCCAGCCCCGCAACCAAGCATTTTAACACAAGGCTTTGGGGGATGCTTCAAATCCAAATTAGAGGAGTTGGTGAGTTTTCAACAGAGACTGAAAGGGTCTGCCGTGGGTTCTCAAGCTCCTCTTTGTGCATGGTGTTCTCCAGAGGGTGTCCCACTCTCTACCCTGGCTCCGGATTGCCAGACACTATTTCTTAGCTGTGCCTTGGACCTCCTTCTCCTGAATGCTAGTCTTGCAGCTGCTCAGCTTGTGGGATCTCAAACTGCAAATATGAATTCATCAGAGTCCTGCAGAATGATAAAGAGACCCAAAGACCCATCTCAAGTACACGAAGATAACATTCACACTAAGAATCCTGTATGAGGGGCTGGAGCGGTGGTTCAGTGACTGGAGCACTTACATGACACGGGCAAGGACCCAGGTTTGAATCCCAGCACCACATACACAACTAAATGTTGGAGAAATGAAGACCAGATGAAAAATAAATAATATTCTCTTTCTCTCTCCCTCAAAAAAAAAAAAAAAAAAGTGCAAGGCTATTGCAGCATCCTGAGGCCTTAAGCCAAGAACAGCATACATCACATTTTATCTTCATACATGATGCTTGTAGTTCCAACTACTTGGGAGACCAAGGCAGGTAGTTTGCTTGAGCCCAGGAGTTTGAGGGCAGCTTAGGCAAAACAGTGAGACCATGTCTCCAAAAAGACATCTCCAATCCCAGTGACTTGGGAGACTCAGGCAGGATAATCAAAAATTCTTGTCAAGCTTCAACAACTCAACAAGACCCTGTCTCAAAATAAAATAAAAAGTGCTAGGAGCTGGGTGGTGGTGCACAACTGTAATCCCAGCGACTCACAAGGCTGAGGCAGAAGGATGCTAAGTTCAATGCCAGCCTCAGAAACTTTGTGAGGCCCTAAGCAACTTAGCAAGACCCTGTCTCAAAATAAAAAAATAAAAAGGGCTGGGGAGGGGCTGGAGCGGTGGCTTGGCAGTTGGCTGGCCTGTGCAAGGACTCGAGCTTAAACTTCAGCACCGCGTACACAACTAAGTATTAGAGCAATGAAAGCAATGTGAAAAATTCAATAAAATTGATTCTATCTTTCTCTCTCTCACTGTCTCCTTCTCTTATTTAAAAAAAAAAAAGAGCTGGAGATGTGGCTCAGTGGTTAAACACCTCTGAGTTCAATCCCTGGTACCAAAAACAAACAAACAAAACAAAAAACACAAAAAACTTCACACATGTTGTGAGGAGGATATTATACTATTACCATTCCCATTTTCCAATAAACTAAAGTTCAGATAGTTTATTTATCACCCAAGGTCACATAGCTGTTAAGCAGTAGATCCAAATTGTCTGATGACAAGTTAACTATAATCATCTTTTATATATATATAAATATACATATATATATATATATTTTTTTTTTTTTAAAGAAAGAGGGACAATGAGAGAGGGAGAGAAAGAGAGAATTAATTTTATTTTTTTCAGGGCTGAGTACTGAACTCAGGGCCTTGGGCAAGCTAGGCAAGCACTCTGCCACTGAGCTAAATCCCCAACCCCGAGAGAATCAATTTTATTTAGTTTTTCACATGGCTTTCGTTGCTCTGAGACTTTGCTAGGTATGTGGTGCTGGAGTTTGAACTTGTGTACTCGCGCATGTCAGGCAAGAACTGTAAATGCCAGGCAAGCACTGTAACTGCTGAGCCACCATTCCAGCCCCAAACTAATCATCTTACAAAATTATTTCCTTCTCTCAACCTGCCTCTTATTTTGTGTTTTTTGTTTTCTTTTTCAGGGCTGAGGACCGAACTCGGGGCCTTGGGCATGCTAGGCAAGCGCTCTGCCACTGAGCTAAATCCCCAATCCCAATATTTTGTGGTTTTTTTATTTTTTTTAATGATACTAGAAACTGGATCCAGGGGCATTTTACCACTGAGCTACATCCCCAGCCTCTATTTATTTATTGTTTTCTTTTTGAGACAGAATCTTGCCAAGTTGCTGAAGCTGGTCTCAAACTTGAGATTCTCCTGTCTCAGCTTCCAAAGCAGCTGAGATTATAGGTGCACACCAATGCACTCAAGTTTTTTTCTTTTTTTCATTTTTTTTTGTTCAGGGCTGAGGACTGAATTCGGGGCCTTGCACATGCTAGGCAAGTGCTCTGCCACTGAGCTAAATCCCCAAACCCTGAACTCAGCTTTTGTTGGTCTCTCTGAATATAACATGGGCTGAAAGAAGGCAGGGACTTTTGTTTCATTTGTTGCTGAAATCCAGTGACTGGAATGGTGTCTGGTGCAGAGGCATTCACAACACCCAATAACCATTTATTAAATGAGTGAAATGCATCCTAGACAGTACCAGGTTATAGGGCTTCCTTTTCTGTTTCTATTAACCCTCTTGCTGAGCCATATTTCTTGTTTCTGGGCCTCAGTTGCCTTCTATGTAAAATGGAATGAGACAGACAGTTTTCAATCTTCTGTCTTAAAATCACTTGCTGGTGACCTGTCATTGTTGGGTTTGGTGGAAATGGTTTATTTTGACTGTGAGCCTCAGTCCCAGCCCTGCTCTTGAGGACAGATGGCAAAAGCTCTACTGAGAGATGAGGGAAGGAATGGGTGGGAATGGAGGGAGACCCAGGAATCAGGCCACAGGGCTGTCTCTGGGAGAAATGAGAGTTGCAGGCCAGTAGCCAGGGGGAAAAGGCCCAGAGATGGGATCTGAAGCAGGCACAGTGGTGCACATGTATGATCCCAGTGATGCACCGGAAGGATTGCAAGACTGAGGCCAACCTGGATAACTTGAGATCTTGTTTCAAAATAAAAAATAAAAAACATTGGGATAAAATGCCCCTGGGCTCAATCCCTAGTAGTGTGTGTGTGGCAGGGTGGAGGAGGTGTATGTGATATGTACAATACAGCAGCCTTGTTTAAAATAGCAGAAGACTGGAAATAATCTAACTATCTGTCAACAGGGTAGGGTAGATAAACCAGGACATATCCACCAAATGGAACAGTATAGGACTGTTAAAAAGGATCTAGCAAGTCTGGAAAATGCAGACTAATCTCCAAGATCTCTGATAAGCAAACGAAACAAGGTACAGAACAATGCATACAGGATGCCACCATTTATAAAAACTAGACATGCAGATGTTTATAAAGGTTTAGAACATCTCTGGTGCTTGTACCAGTTGCTGGGGACAGGGCTGGGGGTAGAGGAGACTTAACATTCAATATTCTTTTCTTCAAATTGAGGTACAATTCAAATAATATGAAATTAATCATTTTATTTATTTTTAGAGAGAGAGAATGAATTTTACTTATTGTTTCATGTGGCTTTCAATACTCTGACACTTCCCTGTGCACATGGCGCTGGGGTTTGATCCCAGGTCCTCATGCTTGCCTGGCAAGTGCTCCAACTAACTGCTGAGCCACCACTCCAGCCCCTGAATATTTTATATAAATACAATCATACAATATTTGAACTTTTGAAATTGGCTTTTTTTAAAAATGGGAATTGAACCCATTGTACTTAACCATTAAGTCACATCTCCAATTTTTTTTTTTTAAATAAAGAGAGAGAGACAGTGAGAGAGAGAGAGAGAGAGAACCAATTTTATTTAGTTTTTCATATGGCTTTTGTTGCTCTGACACTTCGTTGTGTACATGGTGCTGGGGTTCAAACCCGAATCCTCACAAATGTCAGGCAAACGATGTAACCACTAAGCCCCTCTAGTTCTTTTTATTTTTCATTTTGAGACAAAGTCTCGCTAACTTGCTGAAACTGGTCTTGAACTCGTGATCCTCCTGCCTCAGCCTCCAGAGCTGCTGGGATTACACGTTTGCACAACTGTGCCTGGTAATCTTGCTTTATTTTTGTGCAGTGCTTGGGATCGAATGCAGGGCCTTGAGCATGCTTTGCAAGCTCTACTATGAGCTAAAGGGAAAAAAATTAAGGTATTTATGGAAAAAAATAATAAAGTGTATTGAAAACACAGGGGGTTAGTGTTGTTAGATAATAAGTTAGCAAATACTTATCTAGGTAGATGATTCCTGGCAGGACACTTCACTTTGGACTCTAGACCTCAATGTGTTTATTTTTTTTAAAAGAGCAAGAGTGAGAGAGAGAAAGAATCAATTTTATTTTTTCATCTGGTTTTTGGTTTTCCTTCACTTAGTTATGTATGTGGTGCTAGATTGAACCCAGGTCCTTGTGTATGTGAGGTAAGCGCTCTACTGCTGAGCCACCTCTCCAGCCTAGACCTCAATTATTTTGTTTTTAAACAGTACTGGGGGTTGAACCCAGGGGCATTCTACTACTGAACTGCATCCCCAACCCTTTCCTTTCTTTTCTTTTTTTTTTTTTTTTTAAATCAAGAGGGACAGTGAGAGAGAAAATAGTTTTATTTAGTTTTTCATGTGGACTTTGTTGGTCCGACCCTTCAACACTTCATTGTGTCGTGGTGCCTGGGTTTGAACCCGTGTCCTTGCACATGCCAGGTAAGCGCCTTAACCACAGAGCCACAGCTTCAGCCTCCCTTGCTTTTTTTTTTTTTGAGACAGGTTTTGCCTAGGCTGTCCTTGCACTTTTGAACCTCCTGCCTCAGCCTCCCAAGTCACTGGTCTTACAGGTGTTTTCTACAACATACAGCTTCTAGACCTCAATTTAAACTTCCTTCCATTTTAGTTCCAAGAATAGGGTATTGGGAGCCCTAGGATTTTTTTTTTTTTTAAAGACAGAGAGAAAGAATCAATTTTATTTAGTTTTCCATATGGTTTTTATTGCTCTGACACTTCATGGCATACATGGTGCTGGGGTACGAGCCCGTGTCCTTGGGCATGCAAGGTAAGCGACATAGCCGCTGAGCCACCAACTCCAGCCCTGCAATAGGATTCTGATTCTGTAACCTTGGGCAATATTGGTCAGTTAATTTGTTTTTTTTTTTGTTTTTTGTTTTTTGTTTTTTTTTTGTGTGTGTGTGTTTGTATAAATATATCATAATCAATTCCATTTTTATTTTTATTTTTGGCAACAGGAGTTCAACCCAGAGGTGCTTAACTACTGAGCCACATCCCCAGCCCTTTTTTTTTTTTTTTAATTTTGAAACAGGGCCTCACTAAGTTGCTCAGGGCCTGGCTAAGTTGCTGAGGTGGCCTCCAACCTGAGAGCCTCCTGCCTCAGCCTCCTGAGTCTCTGGGATTGTTACCGGCATGTGCCACCATGTCCAGCTGAATTCCACTTTTAGATATAATGATAATGCAGCAATCTGATTCATGGCCGAGTTATTGCCAGGGTAGGGGCTGGGATGCACCTGCCTCCCCAGCAGCAGAGCCAGAGGTCACGTCCTTGGGACACAGCATTTCCCACTCACCACCACGTGTCCTGCTGGTCCAACGAGGGGGTTTCAGAGGTCCCAGTCCGTAGATAGCAGGCTCCATTCCATGGGGCTGGAGGTGAGGCTGAATCTCATGGTGGAAGAGTGGGGTGGAGGGAAGTGGGTCAAGGCATGACTCCAGGAAGCAGGGGGGCGGAGAGAAAGAGAGAGAGAGAGAGAGAAAGCTGGTCAGTTAATTTGTAAAACGGGACATTAGTACACAGTTTCAGAGATGTGTTGTCAGACCAGAGCTTCATGGCCAGGCATGGTGGCACAAGCCTGTAAGCTCAGCCACTTGGGCGGCTAAGACAGGAGTATCTCAAGTTCAAGGCCAGCCTCGGTTAATTAGCAAGGCACTCAGCAACTTGGTGAGACCCTGTCTCAAAATAAAAAATAAAAAGAACTGGAGATGGGTTCAGTGGTAAAGTGCCCCTGGATTCAATCCCTAGCACCAAAAGCAAAAACAGAAGAGATTCATGGTAGTCTTGATGGTTGTAGTTACTGCCTTTGGTCTTATTCTGTCTGCAAGTAAAAGTCAGAGACTGGGTCATTTCAGCTTGAAGTCTCTAAGATCACCCCTTCTTGCCTATTTTTGGGCCACATTCTGAACCTGGATCCCAGGTTCAAATTCAAGACTAATAAATCCAGGTAGCTGTTCCAAAAGTTCTGGGTCTGCATCCAGTTGACCATGGCAACCTGTGTGCCCATAGGCAGGTGGCTTAATCTCCCTGAGGCTTTGTTTTCTCAAAGTTTTTACTAGAGATACTTTTCAGGCTCTTATGAGTGTCACTCAGGTCTTCCTGAGTATTAAATGAGATCCTGACCATGAAAGTTCTTCGATGACCACAGAGCTCCAAGGCAACAGGAGAGGTGATTATGACCTCAGCCAAGGAGTACAATATAAACTTCAGTTCAGGTCTAGATTTCCAGGACTGTCTCCCCTTGACAGGGGTGTATTTTTCCTGTCCTACCACATGATGGAAAATGGGGGACTGCCTGAGAATAGGGAAGGTGTCTTTTTTCATATCTGAATCCTCAATGCCTAGCTCAGGTCAGGGCAGAGGAAGTTCAGAAGTGAATATTGAAAGCCTAGGGTTCCCATGGGAAAATCCCTGACAGTACAATTTTTTTACACTAACATTTTAGTGATTACTTTTCCCCTCTCCCAAGATGGGAGAGTGGAATACCAGGAACATAAATGGGAAAAGTACAGAGGATTATTAAGAAACAACAAAGAGAAGCCCAAAAGGGGTGTCTGAGCAGGCCAAAGGTTTTTGGCCTGGACTCTGAGCTCCCTACCAGCACCTCCCTCTCAACTGCCAGCAATCCTGCTCTCTTCCACCACTACAGGGCTAGTGGCCTTTGCAGATGTGAAAAAGCAAGTGGTGGGCTGGAGTGGTGGCTCAGCAGTTAAGGCAGGCACTTGCCTCGCATGCACAAAGACATGGGTTTGAACCCTAGCACCAGTACAACTAAGTATTGGAGCAACATGAAAGCCACAT
>PVKS010038552.1:0-17857 GCA_004027875.1 Aplodontia rufa
GCAGCCCCACGCGAGGTAAGAGACAACAGTGCAGTCCCACGCCAGGTGCGGGGGCTCAGCATGGCCTTCAGACTTCCCAGGGCTGTGTTCTTGCTGCTGTTAGCACACATTTTCCTGGCACATAGGGGCAAGCCCTACAAGGCTCTGTATTCTTGGTGTGACCGCTTCTGCCACTGTGCCTCTCTCGGCCTTTACCTGGGAGTGGTCTGGCCTTTTCTGTCTCCCCTCTGCATGCATCGTAGGTCCAGAGCCACCTCGGCCTCCTACTGAGCTGCACCCAAGCTGCAAGACTGCTAGGGTCAGGAAAGTTCTGGTCCTGGTGACCCAGGGGCTCCTTCCAGGCCCCCAGGTGATTCTGCCCCGAGCCTCTCTGGTCTCCCTCTCCAGGGCTCAGGGGTGGCTCAGGGCTGGACCTCAAAGATCTGGATTCATCTGCACCTCTTCCCTGGCATTCTTCCCATGGTTCTCCCCTCTCCCCAGAGGCCCCACTCCACCACTCAGGTCTTGGATTCCATCCCCAGGCCTTGGCCAGGTCCCTCTCCAGCAGGCCTCATCCCTCGACCTCGTCTCCCTGGAGCCCCTCCTCTGCCGCCTGACCTCCAGCGTCTTGAACACTATGTTTTCATATAGTTCTGTGACATTTTTCATTAGATGGGGGTGGGGGAATTCGTCCCCTGCTGCTCCACCTGGCCTGCAAGGACACCCGGGTCCGGCCACTCGTCTCCTTCATCTGGGAACATGCCCTTGCTTTCCAGCACAGGCAGACGTCCCACTGACCTTGCCCTCTTCCCTCTGGAGTCTCTGACCCTGGTAATTGAAAACAGCCTGCAAAGACACACCAGGGCTGGCTGCACTTGTTCTCCTAGTCTCACTAGGAGATCACCTACCTGGCTGCCTCAGTGGACAGAAGGAGGTGACATGGGTATAAATGTCCTTTATAATATACTCACAAATACACATGTGCCCAGCTGCTCTGGGACTCCACCTGAGACCTGGCCTCACCCCAGCACATGGTTCCTATCCCTCTTTCCCTTGTCCACATCTATAACCGCTTTCTCCAACAGTATGAGCCAAGCCCCACTATGATTGACGTCCTCTCTGGTCTGTGCATTCCCATTGTCATTTCTGTCCCCTCTCCACACAAATACTGTTCTCGCCCTGAAGCTCCAACATGCTGCAGGGGACTTCAGCCCTGCATCTGCTCTTGGAGCTAGGCAGCTGCCACAAGGAAGCAACTCTCACACCAAGCCACCCTCCTCCAGGACGTGCCAGTTGTCACCCACCTTGGGCCCACGCTCCAGCACACCAGCCCGTGGATGATGCTGAAGGCAGGGGCTTTGGAGTCCAGGACAGTTCTCATGAGTCAATCTGTTGAGAACGCAGGAAGAGGATTGAGTGAGAAGGGAAACCGCCGTGCAGACTCGAGACCATACTCCAGCAGAGCTCTGGATGGCTCTTCCTGAGCTCATCATGTTGTCTGGAGCCAGGGAGGCCTGGCCCTGCACACTAGGATGGTGGTCTCTTGCATGGCCACATCTGGAAGAGAGATATCTCATGTTCAGCTGGCTCTGCAGTAAAGGAGACCCTGAAGGAGCCAGTGGCTACAGCCACTGTCACTTTATCACCCGTAGCCTGACCCCGAAGGAGCCTGCTCCCTGTCCTCTACCTACTGACAGCCTCTGCTGGGCCACAGTCCACACAGATACCTCTCTCCCACTTGGACCCCACACGCCAAGTGCAGCACTGTCCATGGGGAGGCCCTCCCCTCTGCACATGGAGCTCACCCCTCCAGGTCTCTTCCTCCCTGCCCAGCCCTGATACCCCATGCTAGGTCAGCCCTGCTGGGATCCCTCCTCTGCCCACTTGGGTTCCACCTGTCCAAGCCAGGCCACCCTCCAGGGGATGCACTCTCAGCGCTCTGTAAAATGCTCTCCTTCACTCCTCTGGCCCCCATGCCAGGCCTTCCTGATCTCTGCTCGCACCACAGGTGAATATTCCTCTCAGTCACCACAGCAGAAGAGCCCAGGCACAGGATGCTACCAGCCACCCCTGGGTCTAAGTCTGATTTGGAGGCCTGGCCAGCCTGCTGGTCTCTCCCATCAAAGAGGCAAACAGGACCCGGCCCACTCGCCCCAGGGCAGCCTCCCCACTGAGTGGCTGGGCTCAACACAGAATGCAGGCCCTCAGAGCCCGCAGGATACCTTCTTCCCAGCCCAGAGGCAGCTCTCCTATGTGATGCCAGGGCTGGGGCAGGAAGAGAGCAGAAAATTGAAGACCCAGGAGGTGTCAGGGGCAGAGGAGGGAAGATCCTTGCGCCCAAGGTCGCCTCCCAGGGGAACACAGGGGAAGGTGGAGGCAAGCCTGGTGTTCTGACTCTTGTGTGCCTGTGACCAGCTAGACACGGGGCTCTCCCTGGTGGGTACTCTTTCCAGACAGAGGGACATGGCAATGACCAGTGTTGACATGTGAAGCCCAGGGTGCCTGTCAGTCAGTCTCCTGAGTGCAATAGTGGATGCATCACTTGTGCAGGCTGGGATATGGGCATTCTGGAGCTGGGCTTAGAGACACAGCTGATTTGGAGCCTCCCACTTCAGACAAAAAATTCAACAGACCCTCCCTGCTCACAGCTGACGTCTGCTCCAGGCCTTTTGCCCTTCAGGGCTCCTCCACCTGCTACTCAAGGACAGAGATCTGGGTTGTTGCTTCACTGAGGTGTCTGAGGCCTTGTGATGCTCAGGAGAATGTGGAGCTGCTATCCAGGTTGCCAGGTGGAGGCTGAGGAGCCCCCTATACTTGCAGGCAGGGACAGCATGTCCAGAACAGTCCTGCACAGAGATTTCCACTTGGCCCTGGCTTTCAGATTCTGATTCCATGCATGAGGCTGGTCCTGTTTTGGTTCCACCTTCTGACCCTGCCCCTTCTCACTCTGCGCTACCCTGGGCTCCCTGGAGCATCCCTGAGGGAGCAAGACCCCTCCTAGCTCAGTTCCTAGTGCTCTCCTGGATGCTGTCTCCTGGAGCTGCTCCCAGTGCCCCCTGGGGGAAGTAGGGCCTCCTGGGGCAAGTTCAGTGATGCCCCCAGGTGGTGGGGCTGGGGCAGAGCAGGAACAAGAGGGGAGGGTCTGCTGCCCCGGGGTTCCAGGGCTTGTGGAGCTGCAGGAACAGCACTGCTGTGAGGCCAAGGACAAGCCCTGTCCCTGGCCTCGCGGGTGGAGGGAAGAAGAAGGAATTTCACAAAAGGGCTTTCACTGTGTGTGGAAAAAGCCGTGCTCTAGCCAGATGAATCAAATCGACTTTTTTCTTTGCCAGAAGTGCCCATATGTTTTCAGATGCACAGGCAAAGCAAGAGCCCAGAAACATTAATTTTCTAAAAGTGGGACAAAGCCATACATTCTCTCTGGAAAGAGCCAAGAGCATAGAGTGGGGAATTGGTCTCGTCTCTCTTTGGATTGCAGTGAGGTGCGGGCGCCAACTGGACACAAACTCTGCCTGAGCTGGACGTTGCCACCATAGGTGCTCCAGACAGGTTTGCTGATCGCAGGCCTGACTTCCATCTGAGGCGAAGATGGCCTCCCGAGGGCGCCCGAGAACCCCAGGGTGGGGTGCGTTTGCCACTGGTAAAGAGAGTTTCCAACAGGCCCTTCAAGGCCCCCGCGCTTTAGAAAGAGCTGGGGACTCTGTGCTTTCCAAACGAATCTGGGAGGGTCATTCTGAATGTTGGGAACAAAGAGCAAGCTCGTCACTGCGGGAAACCTAGAGCCTCCAAGTGTCGACTGAGGCAGGAGAGGCACGTTGCTTGCCTTAGGAGCAGCCTGGACAAACAGGATCCAGCCAGTGTCCCAGCGCAGGGTCCAGTGTCCCAGCGCGGGGTCCACTCTCCCAGCCCAGTCAAAGTTTTTTGGAAAGTGCTTTAGTAAACAAGATTCTAAATTCAGCCACTCGTCCGGAGCCAGGCCAGATTTTCATACTGAAATCCAAGCCACCTGGTAGTTGTTGGAAAATCTGTGTCTTGCAAGTGCCAGAGTGGCTCCGTGGTGGCCAGAAACTGCAAGTACCAGGCGTGGTGACTCATGCAGCTCTCCTGTCAGGGCTCTGCATCCAAGCATGTCCAGGTGAACAGCCTGCCTCTGTCAGTCAGAGGGAAGGACCTCTCTATCCTCCTTGCCTGGTAACACCCAGGATTGCCACGTGGAGCACCCCTACACCCTCCACCAGCCAGGATGGTCACGTGGAGCTCTCTTAAGCCCTCCTCCATCCAGGATGGTCACTGGGAGCACCCCTAAGTCCTCCTCCAGCCAGGATGGCCATGAGAATGCCCCTAAGCCCTCCTCCAGCCAGAGCACACTTACTGCCTTAGAGGATTCTTGAAACCAGGCAGTGGAAAGCCAGCTCCAGAAGACTGCGCAGTTCATCTGCTCATATTCTGGCTCAACTTGGCTACATAAAATTATTTAAAAAGTATAAGCAGCAGCTTTTGAAAGTAAATGGATGGCAATGGAAGAAATCATGCCGAGCGAAGTTAGCCAAATGAAGAGACTCAAGGGCCAAGTATTTTCCCTCATTTGTGAAGGCTGCAGCTAAACCCAGGCTTGGGTGGGAGATTATCAACTCATATTACCAAATAATACTTACGCAATCATTTAATTCTGGAAAATTCACAATCATATATATATATATATATATATACATATATATATGCATATATATACACATACACACATATATAAGTATGTATATATATATATGTTATATATATATATATACTTATAACCATTATAGGGGGAAATATAGAAGAATCAAGAGACTGCGTTGTGAGCAATGAGGTGGTGACTCTGGATTAAGATCAAGTGCCTATCATATTGTTACTTTATATGCATTTATGTTTGTACAACAACTCAACTCCTTAATAAAATAAAGGAAAAGCATAAACAGTATTTAAAAATCAGGAATGATCAAGACAAAATTTAGGGTAAGTTTGCCTGAGTGAGGAGACATGGAGGAACAGGGGCAGGTTGGGTAGGACCAGCAGCCAGGGCTGACCGCAGGGACTGTCCTCAGCTGCCTGCTGGGCCAGTGGATGTCCACTGGGGCCTACAATTGCACCCCAGCACAAGTTGAAACCTGTAATTAGCACAATGAGTAACGGAAATGCTAGAGAGATCTAGAATTCTTAAGTACAATGTTCATAATTCATGATAAAAATGGTCACTGTGAAGAAGTTCAAGAATGGAGAAGAATGATTAAATTGTCATAAACCCGAAAATCTCTAAAATTGTGTTTTGAATACAATTGATTAAATAAGAAGTATTCATTACAAACTTAGCATAAAAACCACATAGAACTATACATGCAGTGGGGATGTGACTATACATATGTGTGTGTCTCCAAAACATCGCTGGGAATTACGTCAAAGCAGTGGCATCATGATGGTGACTGTGGCTTTTTCTATAAGCTTTGCAAATTCTGGGGTTAGAACAAATCACCTTGTAAGCTGGACCAGGTGGATGAGTCATTTGAAGTAAATCAACCATGACCCAGCTTGCGCAATAGTGAAGCGTGAGCCAAGTTTCCGCCCACATGACCTAGTCACCCACCAGACGACTAAGGAGGGACCCCTGGGCTGCCACACCTGGCAGCTTCTTAGGGAACAGAATCGCAGAGTGCACAGAGGAGAGGGGCCAGTGGAGCATGGACCCACAGGCTAAGGGAAGCCCAGGACAGCTTCTTGCCCACTTGGTTGCACAGTGAGACCAGGAGGGAGGTGGGTGGGGTGCTCTGTCCTGGCCTTGTTGCCAATGAGCTTTGTATGATGAAGGTCTCGGTCCCCAGGAGCTGTTGATGACTGAGGAGTGTCACTGCTGAGGGCAGAAGAGCCTGCATTCTCTCCACTGCAGCCGATTACTCCACATATACAGCACATGAACATTCCCTACAGCATTCCTCGCGTTGTCTGGAATACTCGCCCATGGAGTTTTAAAGTGAAAAATTACTGAAGGACTTGAATCAAAGTGAGTGGCTTCATGGGCGCAGCCTCTGGGGCGTGGGTCTGTGTCCTTTCATTCTGAGGACCTCTGCCCTTTAGTGGAAATGCTCTAACCAGTTCATACTCATTAGGACTCAGCGTTGCTCCATGTGGCCGCCCCTGTGGTTACCTGCTTGTCTCTGTCTTTTTATTTTGCTTCTGTCATGACCCTCACTCTTGCTCTCTTTTAATGTAGTCAAGTAATGAAGCATTTGCTTCAATTTTCTATTGGATTTTAAGTGATTCTAGTTGAATTAATTTCCAGAAGTTTCTAGTGCTGCTGTGTGCAACTGAGTTGTCAGAGTACCCTGCATTGGCGTTGCACAATGCAAGAGCAAGCTGACCAGAGCTCTGTGCGTTCTCCGGTGCACGCTGGGTGAACCTGACAGTGCTGTGCCCTAGCTTTCATCTGAAAGTCAGTTTACTTATGAAACATTTTAGGGAAGAAAGACTACGGTCTTTAACATGCAAGCTTGCATTCATCCATTCTGAAATTCTTTCTGAAGCACCTGGTTTCCACCTGCTCGGTTCTTCTTCAGTCTGAAGAAGTTTCCTATCCATCTCTGGGAATGCCGGCCTGCTGGAGCAACTCCCCCTGGCTTGTGTTATTTCAAAATGGTTCATATTCTCTCTGTTGTGAAGAATGACTTCTCCGGCAACAGGTTCTGAGTCACCAGATATTCTTCCTCTTTCTTCGAACACTTAGAAGAAGGGCTTTGCTTGTGTGTGATCATTCTCTGCCTGTTTTCAGGATTTCCTCTGCGCCTTCTGTCTTCACAGCAGACGCCCACAGAGCTGTGGGTCGCTCTGAGTGGGAGCAGATGTCTTGTGCCCCAGGGTCTGTCCTCCTCCCACTTGGGACAGGGGGTCCTGACCTTGAAGCAGTTCTGCTCCATTCTCCTCCTGCCCTTCTGTGACCTGATGACGTGTACGCTACACTGTTGTTACTCAGGTCAGACTTTATAGATGCGATTTTCTCTGGAGCTTCCATTAGACATTTCTATAAACATAGCCTCAGATTCAATCGTCTTTCTTCCTCATTCTGTTCTTTTCTGAGACTACCTGATGTGTGTTAAAATTTCAGAGATTGCAGTTTTGTGATCTAGACACTTTGCAGCTTCCCTCTGCTTGGAACTGACCTACACTCTTGCCTGGTCCCCTCTGCGTGACGGCCACCCGTATTCATCTCCTCTGCTCACCCCTGCATTTCATTACCCCACAAATCCTCTCAGATGAGCAATGGCTCCTGTCGGTCCCGCTTGCTATCCCTAATTCTGGAACCAAGCAAGCCCGTTTTTCCTTTTATTTCCCTTATTTTGAGCCTCCTGGTTTTGGCGGTGTTGGAGCACTGGGTAGTGGGACATTGGGACTGGACTCCCCTCTTGTTTATTTTGGCTTTCTCTCTCTAGATAACGATGCTGTTCTCCATCTGCTGGGTGAAATGAGGACCTGCCCCCTGGGCTTCCAGGAGCCATGCGGAAGTGGTCCTGGGCATGGCATAGTGAGAGCAGGTCCCTGTACCCAGGCCAGCTTGAACCCTTCCTGCCTCTGGGCCTTTGGGTCTCCATGCCTCAGTCAGAAGGAGGTGATTCAGCAGCACCAGGCCCTCAGTTCCAGGTACCACCAGCAGAAGCCAGATAGCAAGTCCTCCTACCACCCTTTTCACGGAATTGTTCTTCCATTTTTCCTGTAAAACTGGTGCTGTACCAAGTATTGCTTTCAAGATAAACAAGTATTGTTTCATCTGGTGACAGTCCAGACTCCAGTCCCTCCACTGTCCAGCACTGCTACCGGTGTGGCTGAACTCACCCCGGCCTCGTAGAACCGGGGGCTCCTTCAGAGGCTCCTCAGGATTTCTTCCCCAGGAAGCTTCCTGGCATTCTGACCACTGCTGGCGATCACCCTTCTCCAGCAGTCGGCCTCCAGCGCCCACCACGCGCGGGTGTTCCTAAGGGTGCAGTGGCTGCTTTCTCTGATGTGCCATTGCTTGTGCAATCAGGTGTAGTTCGTGTCCATTATTCAAAGTGTTAAGAAAGAAATGTGAGAGCAGAAACTAACATTGAAACCTTTGTGTAAACTAAAGTGCCCCCTCGGAGGCAGTGCTTTCCATCATTCGGCTTCATGTGTTCTACTCCAACGCTGAGCAAGTAGCACGGATTTTCCGAGTGCCCAGTCTGCACAATGTCAGTGGTTCTAGACTCACAAGGCTGACGGTGATGGCACAGGGTGTGGCTGCCACCTAAGCAAACTGGACAACCCTGGGTGAGAGTGAGCACGAGATACTCACCAGCAAAGCCGTGTTGCTGCCCCGTGGGGAGCCACGCGGTGACCAGGCCTGGCTGCCTGGCTTCACTCTGCCCTGCTCACCCCTTCTCCCAGTGTAGAGGAGTGGGTGGAGGTGAAGCAGTGCAGCTCAAGTCCCTCCTGAATCCTCCTGTCTTCACTCCAACTGCGAGTTAGCGGTTGGGCTGCAATTCACCCTCAGGACTCCAGTTCTCCCTGGGATCAGCGGCAGCCCATGACAGTTGGTGAGGTGCCTTCTCAGACACGTGACCAGCGCGTGGGTTCAAAGCACTGTTTTCTTGGCATTGCTAATTACACTCATGTTAAAGGATGGGGCTCTGTTAGTGGGCTTCAATATTTGCCCTGTTGACGCCGTTTCTCTAAATATGAATCGGTCCTGTCCCTCTGCAGTTATTTTAAGATGCGATTGATCTTTTGCTCATTTAGAACAAAACCAAGAACATATCAGCCCTACAATGATGGAAGCCATTCTAACTTGAGGATGGGCACTGGAGCTGCTACAAGCAGGGTGTGCCCATTTGTCCGCTGAGTCCGGCTCCAGGTGACCGAGGCCGATGTGGACCTCACGTGCTTGGAGAGGAGCAAGTTCATGAAGCAGTTTCATCCCTCCCTCGGCAGCTTTGAAGAAGGTGAGTGGTGCACAGCCACACGCTGATGAAAGCTCACAGCTGCGGACACATTCAGAATCCTCTTAATGCTAGCTTTCTGTGGCTCTCACACACGCACTCGCGCACACACGCACTCGCGCACACGCACACACACACACCTTTCTCCATTAAGTGCAAGTTGTCCTTCTATAATTACTTTATTAGTAAAACTTTAAAAACTGAATATTTCATATTTTGAGATTCCCTAAACTCAGTTCTGAACAGTGGTCAAGTGCTTTGGGTGTGAAATGACCAGAAAAGTTCATAAGAACTGATGAATCTCATGATAGACTGCTTAACAAATGGCCCCACAAGTGGTTCTAGCTGCAGAGAGGGACAAAGACCACCTCCTCAAACTTTCTTTCAAAAGCAGGAACCAACCAAAGAGACTTCTCTCAAATTGGGTTGGATAGAAATCCACCGAGCTCTGCTTTTATTTCTGAGCCCCTTTGGCCTTTTGGCTATTTTTTAGTTTTGTTTTGATTTTATGCTATTTAATTTGATTTGTGTGTGTTCTGTGACCGCAGCCCACCATCACGCCAAGGTTCTGATTGCTGGACCAACACCACACTCTTACCCACTACACACATCTTCAGGACACTTGGAGAAGATGTTCCTTGGTGAGAGAGCTGCAGCTCCATCTGTAGTCTTCCCTGGATGGGATGAACCCCACTATCCTGGGAAATAAGCAATGTAATGGATTTTCTCTTCTGGAAAGGAAAAGAGAATGATTTCTTAGTACATTTAAGGAGAAGAGCTGCTTTCTACTTAGCGTCACCCTGTAAAGGATGGGTTGGTTAGGAGTGCGAGACTCTAAGCATCATCCGGAGCTCGTATCTGACCAAGAGGTCAATAAGATGTTCCGTGTGGGTTAAAGACAGAATGTTAGGAATTGTCTTGGAGGAAGCTAAAAGGAGCAGGGATACAATATGCGCTTCCAGTGGAGAGAAGCAGAAGAAGTTCACCTGCTCATTATCGGGATGCTGGGCTGCAGTGCACACAGCTTGGAGTCTAGAGGTGAGCAGAGGTTGGTGAGGTTCGGAGGTCAAGGCGGCACTGCAGAATGAGAACAGGCATGGTTGAAGGCCTCTGAAAATGACAAAGACACACAGGGAGCACTGGCTGGAAACATCCCACTGCAGCAGTATGGAGCTGGCTTTCAGGGTTTGGGAAGCACATGTGTCACATGGAACAAGGCATGGAGGCTGGGGGCCTGGGCCAGCAGCACTGTACGCTGATGGCCTGGCCATGTCTGGTGGAAATGTGCACATGTGTGAGTTACCACTTTATCCTGACAGTCACAGGAGATCTCTGCAGTGGGTAAGCAGATAGTCACATCAACCATGATACTGGGCAGGTCATGGAGATGCAGCTGCAGAAGCGTAGCTTGAGGAGGCCAGCCTGGACTGGGGAGATTCGCCAGGGGCTCAAGGATGAAGTCCAATGCAGTCATAATGATGGAGATGCACATCCTTAAAGGACATGGCAGCTTGGTGTGATGGGGCACGCCTGTAATCCCTACAGCTTGGGAGGCTGAGGCAGGAGGATCACAAGTTCAAAGACAGCTTCAGTAGCTTAGCAAGGACCTAAGCAACTTAGCAAGACCTTGCCTCAAACTGAAAGATAAAGAGGGGGTGGGGATGTTTCTCAGTGGTTAAGCACCCCTGGATTTAATTCCTGGTACATAAATAAATAAATAATTAAATAAATAAAATAAAGAAGGACATGAAACACAGATTGTCCAGATGGGAGATAAATTGGCTAGGAAGAGTGGGGAGGTGTCTGTGGCAGCTCAACAGTGAGGACAGGAGATCCTGAGGTAGAGAATCCCCAGGGAACTCGACCACTGAAGCATTAGCGTGTGATTGGGGTGCGGTGAGTCTGAGAGGCTTCTGGAGCTTCTAAATCGTGAGCTGTTTTGTCACCCATGTGAGGGGTTTCCTCAGCTATATCCATCTAACAGTTCATTTCATCTGTGTACACATTACCCATCTCAGACATGGCTAACAGCATCAACCCAAAGGTCTTCTGGGGAAAAGCTCGGAATTGCATTCTAAGGCTTGGGGAAAGATTGCAACAGAGCTATGGGTTGGGGCTCTGAGTGTGGATCCAGGCTGGGGCTGGTGTCAAGGACGTGCAGAGTGGGGAGAGCAAGGCATGGAAGCTGGGGGCCTGGGGTGACAGCATGCCAATGGCCTGTCTGCGCCAGGTGGAAATGTTCAGGCATCCACAGGACTGGGCTGGGAGAGGAAAAAGAACCAGAAACAGAAAAACAGCTGCAGTCATTCTCCACTCTACCCCATGTGAATGGCCTGAGCCAACGCCTTTCAGAAAATGGAGGTTCTAGAGGTCACATCACAGGTGGTCACCCTGCCATCAGCGTAGGGATTGCCAGGATCATGTTCAGCAGCTGAAAAGGCAGCGCAGATCCTGCTTCCACCTGAAGCGCTTGCTGGGGATGACGACACCATCCTGGGCCTCATTTTCTTGGTTCAGTTGGGTCACCATGGAGCTGTTCCATTTCCCTGAAAGCAGAGGAAATAGGTACTGTTGAGCCATGTTTGAATGGTCCTAAGACGGTCAGGCTGCCTTCCTTTCCCCACCCCACTTCCTTCCTCCCCAGTCCACCTTTCACCATTCCAGCCAGAAAACAACAAGTGTCCTGTTGTTTACCAAGCATTGAGTTCTTGTCCTCTGGAGAAACAGGTAACGAGAGTTGCCCATGGGATTTGGGGCCACAGACTTGAAGGCTCTAGGGGATGCTGGGAGCTAGGCAGGAGAGAGCGACGACCGCTCAGCATCTGTGTTCATCAGAAAGTGGTCTGTAGTGTTCTTTACTTGATGTGTCTTTGTTGGGCTTTGGTATCAGGGTTATATCTGCTTCATAAAACGTATTTGGAGGGATTCCAACCCTTTCAATTTCATGGAGTAGCTTACAAAGGAATATTAATCCTTCTTTAAAGGTCTGATAGAACCCTGCTGAGAATCCATCAGGTCCTGGGCTTTCCTTTCTTGGAAGGCCTTTAATTGCTGTTTTAATTTCACTATCTGAGATTGGTTGCTTTGGAATTTCAGTGTCCTCCCATGTTAATTTGGGAATGTTGTGTGTGGCAAGATATTTGTCCATTTCTTCTAGGTTATCAAACTTGGAAGAATATAACTTTTCAAAATAAGTTCTGATAATCTTTGACATTTTGGTTGAGTCAGTGGTGATATCTCTGTTTTTGTCTTTGATTTTGTTGATTTGCTTCTCTTCATTCTTCCTTTTGGTGAGGTTGACTAGGGGTCTGTCTATCTTATTTATTTTTTTTTCCAAAAAAACTAACTCTTTGTTTTGTTGATACTTTGTATTTTTTTTTGTTTCAATTTCTTTGATTTCAGCTCTGATCTTAGTCATTTCCTGTCTTCTATTGGGTTTGGGATTGGATGTTCCTCTTCATGTAGGGAATTGAGTTGGAGCATAAGTCTACTTATTTGGTCTTTTTCCTGATTTTTGACAAATGCACTCAGTACTATAAATTTACCTCTTAAGAATACTTTCATACTATTCCAGAGATTTCTATGTTTTTTCATCATTCTCATTCATTTCCAAGAATTTCTGGATTTCTGTTCACATTTCTTCTTTTATTCATTCTTCGTTTAAGAAGGTATTATTCAATTTCCAAGTATTTGTGTATTTTCTGTTGTTTTTCTTGCTATTAACTGCTAAGATCATACCATTGTGGTCTGACAGGATACATGGGATCATATCAACCTTTTTATACTTGCTAAGATTAGCTTTGTGGACTAGGATGTGGTCATTTTGGGGAAGGATCCATGAGCGTCTGAGAAGAAGGTAAACTCAGATGATTTGGGATGGAATATTCTGTAAATATCTGTTAAGTCCAATTAATTGATAAAATTGTTTAGGTTAGAGATATCTCAGTTGATATTTTGCTTTGATGATCTGTCTCTTGTTGATAATGGTGTATTAAAGTCCTCCAGTATTATTGTGTTGAGATCAATGAGGTTTAATGCCCTTGAGTACTTTTTCCATATATTTGGGAGGGCTGTAATTGGGGGCATAAATGTTAACTATTGCTATGTCTTCTTGATATATTGTCCCTTTTACTATGATATAGTGACCTTCTTTGTCCTTTCTGACTAATTTTTGGTCAAAGTTAACTTGGTTAGATGTAAGGATTGCAATACCAGCTAGCTTTCTTGGGTCACAAGCCTGGTAGATGTTTTCCCAACCTTTCACCATCAATCTGTGTCTATTTTTGACTGTGAGGTGTGTCTCCTTTGGGCAGCATATTGTTGGATTTTGTTTTTTGATTTAGTCAGCCAATCTGTGTCTTTTGATTGGGGCATTGAGTCCATTCATGTTCAGTGTTAGAATAGATATGTGATTCTGGGTCCCTGGCATTGTGACCATTGCTGTGTTTTGCTCCACCTTGGATATCTTTAAGTGAGTTATGTTATGTTTTATTTTCTTCTGTTTATGGACTTTGGAAGTTGTTTGCTTGTTCTTCCGTATGAAGTATGCCTTTGAGTATTCTCTGTAGTGCAGGCTTTGTGTTCACGTACCATGCAACCTTAAACTTATCATGGAAGTAATTAATTTCCCTATAGTACCATTGGCTGAAAATTGTTTTCTTTCAATATTTGAAAAATATCATTCCATGCTCTCCTGGCCTTTATTGTCTGAGGAGAAAGTTCCTTGTTGATCTACCTCTGAATATGATTTGGCGTTTTTCCTTTGCTGATTTTGGAATTCTTTCCTTGATTTCTCTGTTATTTATTTTATATATGATGTGTCTCAGTGAGTTTCTCATTTGGTTAGGTCTGTTTGGTGTCCTATAGGCATCTTGAATTTGAATTTCTGGATCAATTCTGTTATGGAGGAAATTTTTCTTTGGTGATGTCATTGAGAAGATTCTTAATGCCCCTCATTTGTTGCTCTATGTTTTCTCCGATCCAGTTACTCTCATGCTATTTCTTCTCATCTTCTCCCACACTTCTTGGAAGTTCTGATCATGCTCAATAAGTTTCTTTTCTTGTCTATCCTTCTTGCACTCAGCGTTGTTCAACATGTCTTCATTGTCTGATGTTTGTTCTTTGAGAGCTGAAGTTCTATTTTCCACTGACTTTACTCTGATATTAGTATCTTCCAATGAGCTTTTAATTTGATTGACTCTGTTTTTCAATTCTAAGAGCTTTGTTACATCTCTTTTCAGAATGTCTAGCTTTTTATCAAAGTGGTCTCTCAGCTCCTGAAATTGCTCTCTTATTTCCTTCCTTACGTCTTCTTTTAATTCTTTGATTGCTTTACTAATCATATTGTTGATACTTTTTTCTAGGGTTTCATCTAGGACCCTGACCATGGACTCCTTGGGTGGGGACCTGTGGTTTTGAGGTGGAGGATTGTCTCCCTTTTTCCTCATTTTTAGTTTCAGGGAGTGGGGCTTGAGGTTCATCACTGTATAATTTCCTTAGGGCATTGTTGATGGGTGTGGAATTTTTTGTCTCTTTGTTTAGTTGGGCTGGGGTACAATTTGGATAGTACAGTTAAATAGCTGGCTCCCTAATCTGTGAATTATTGTGGACCTTTATGATTTCCTGTACCTCAGGAGATAGGGGGTAGGAGTCAATATCTGCAGCCAATGCAAATAACAGACAGTGCCAACTGTAGCTGTTACAGTGTTGATTAGCACCTACGAGAGCAAATGGATTAGCAGTTTTCTTCCATGAGAGTCCTTAGACTATACTTGATTTGAAAGCAAACATTCATTTTTGAATATGGCATTCACTTCATTTTACCAGAAACTCTGTAGGTGAAGAAAAAAAGTCTAGAGAACAAATGGAATGAGATAGGAAGGTAGTGTAAGAAATTGTGAATTTGGAGAGAGAGCAATGGGAGAGTGAAGATGATGTAGGGTATTCTGCAAAAATAAGGAAAAGAAAGAAGTGGGAAGATATAGGGATAATGGCTTTGAGGGAGGATGAGAGAGAACAGAATACAGTTTAGATGTTGACAGGGGAAAGGCAATAAGGGAGTAGCAGAGACAGGGGATCTCTTCAGCACAAAGAGATTAAAAACTAGTTTGCAAGATCACATTCAGCCCCAGATCAAGCCCCAGCAATACAAACACAGAACAGACACACAAAACCAAAAACAACAATAGCAAAAAATCACAATACAGTTATGTAGAAACAACAATTCCAAGAAACAAACAAACAGAACAAAAAGAGTTGGGAAGGTTATAAATTATTACCACTGAGGTCAAAATATACAATGGGGATGTATGTTCATATCTGACATCTACATGGAGGCACTTCCCAGGTGAGTTTGTTGTACGTACTGTATTTTAGTGATCTCAGCTGAAAGTCAGATTCCCAGGAGTCCTCCCAATATTCTCCTGCAGAGAGGTTGCAGACTTTCACTGTTTCCTATGAAAACAGCCTTATGGGCTACCTGGGTTGAACCGCTGGACACATTAGTGTCTGCCTGCCCAAACTCTTGCCCCGCTTTTTTTGTGGTCCCAGGAGCCACTGGCAGTCTTGTGGATCCTGGAGCATCTGCAAGGGTCTATTGGTGATCCAAGGGGAGTGGCCAGCCAGAACTGAGCTCTCCTGTGACATATCACCCCATCTTGAGTGATCTGAGGACCCCACTTGCCCCAAGAGATGATGGATGAGGAAGTCTCAGCCCCAGTAAAGGGGATGTGGTGAGAAGAAGACACCAGCCCAGCCAGACCTAGGCCTAAAGAGGTCTCAAATGCAACCACAAGGAGCATGGAAGCCAAGTCCCACTTGAAGTACCCAGGGCCTATGGGGCCACCTCTGTTCCCAGGACTCAGGGCCTGAAAGCAATGGAAATTACTGGCCCTAGGATGCCCCTTCTGTTCTTTGGTCACTGAAGCTAATGATAATCTCCGCCCTGCCTGAGAGGTCCAGGTGGTTTCTGTGCTCCAGAGTCGATGGTCCTGCAAGCCAACCCCGCCCAGCCCATGTAGGTCCTGTGGAGCCACCTGTGATGCAGAATCCTGATCATGGACTCTTCCTGGAGTTCACATATGTTGGGGGGTTTGCGGGAGCCTCTATTAAAGAGTTGCAGGACCAGTAGGGAGGGCCCACCAGGAACACACAGCACCCAGGGCGGGCAGACAGAATACTGGGTTCCTGGAGTCGTCAGCTGCCTGATGGTGGAGCCACAGGGGCGACCACCATTCTGAGGTTGCGGTTTGTGGAGCATCTGTTTGAATCGCCCTTGGGTGGAGTCAAAATGGCATTTGCCCTGGTTCTCCACTGCCAGATTCGGGGGAGTCTAAGTTACGTCAGTAATGCAGTCACTGGGTTCCTGCTGCCATAGAGCCCAGCTCCCAGGCATGGACGCTGCTCACACCCCTCTGATATCAGAGATCACCCCTGCAAACTGAGGTTCTCTATTTGTGTGTGCTGCTCCCTCACCGCTGTGCCATTCCAGCATCCCACTTGCTAGGTGGCAGTCTTTGGGGCCGGAGCTGCACGATCTTTACCTGGATTTTCTTGTATGCTTAGTTTATCCAAGCCTCTGAATCTCTAAATTTTCTTGCTTGAATACTAATGAGTTTAGGCAGAAATTTTGCCATTCACCCACCTCATAGAAAGGCAACGTCTCCCACCATTGGCATCCACTTCACAGAGAAATTTTTCATTTAACCCTCCTATCAGTCGCCATCTTCCAAAGCCCCCCTGACTCTTAGTTTAAAAAAAAAAAACAAGTTTCATAGCCCACACCTGTTCTTGGAGTATTCTTTGGAAGTGTAGCTGCACCCTTTCTTGCTTAAGGTTTGGCTGATTGGATCCAAACCTTTGTTCTTTGAAAGTTATTTCCGGTATTTTTGTTTCAACTCAATAAACACTGGTGGGAGCTAAGGGGGCGGAGTTGCCTTGTGAGCCCTCTATGCAGCCACCCCTGCATCTTAATTGACTTTTGAGTCTCTATTTCATACAGAAGTCCAACTGTCCATAGCTGTCTGTGGCAAGCAACAGCAAACAAGCTGCATCTCCAAAGCAGTGTGTACGAGAACAGGGATCATCTTTCAGAATCGAGAAAGCGGGAAGAGTGAGGTGTGGAGGAAGAAAGCACATATTAGAATTCTACATCTAGTGAAATTAGTTTCTAAGTGGAGGAAAAATACAACAGCAACACCAAAGTCCTGAGGCCATCCATTGATCCATTGCTAAGAGAACTGCCTTGCAAGAAATGTTAAGGATCATGTCTCAGAGACCAAAGGATATGTGCAAGAAACTTGAACCTACTAAAGAAAAGGAAGAACATTTAGAAGGAATAAATGAAGGCAAACTATAATATTTTATCTTTCATATAAATTGAAAAAAATTGATTATCTCTCTCTGTCTCTGTCCTTCTCTCTTAAAAAAAAAAAACAAAAACAAAAACCAAGACCTAACTTTATGATATCTATAAGAAATTCAACTTCAATCATGAAGACCCACACAGAGAGGAGGAAAGACCTACCATGCTAACACCGATGGAAATAATGCTGGGATAATTGCATCTGATTGAGGAAAGCCGGACCTCAGGAAAAGGATGATTTCCAAGATAAAGAGGGCATTGCACTATTACCACTGCAGATGGAGATACGCATCTCTGAACCTCAAAGACAGACTCCTCCACCAGATAGAGATAGTTCAACCCACTGCCCTCAGAGGACCCACCCAGCAGGGGCCACCCACCTCTGTCTTTGCCTCAGGTAAGAGACCAGCCATCCTAGCTGAAGACTGAAGTGGACTTTGTCCAAATGCTAGTCCTGCTAAACCAAGTTCTCAAGCCATCCTGCACACCTGATCAAGGAGGATCCACACCTTCTAGAACCACTGATGAGTCTACTTCAGCACAA
>PVKS010038553.1:0-17848 GCA_004027875.1 Aplodontia rufa
TACTGAAGGCACAGGGATAAGGCAGGTAGTTAATTAGTAACAAAGAAGACAGAGGTTAGAAAAGTAGTTGAATGCCATAACAAAAATTGTATGTTCACTAGCACAGGCTTTCACACTTTTAGCCAAAGCCTTTATTGTTGCCCTGGACTTACATTGAAAAAACAGGGCAGTGAAGTTTGTGCTTGATCCCAGGTGGAGAAAGAGCCCGCAACTCACTCAGAAGGGAAGCGGCTGCATGTGAGGTAAGCACCAGTGCCCAGACACCACGCTGGGGCTTTCTAGATGTAGTCACATCCGGTCCTTACGACCACCCTGAAGAGGAGATTATTGGACCCTTTATACAGATATTATTAATAATAGCCATAGGCATCTCTGACTTTAAAAAAATGCAAAAGCCAAATATTACTTAAGTAGTTTAGATCATTTTGTAGACAAATATAAAACCAATGTTTGTTGAGGGTCACTGGCATATAGAAAAGTACTGAATTTTAAAGTAGAAAATATGTTTTCAAGGCCCAAATTTGCCACTAACAATTTACATAATTCTAAGCTAGATGTCTGTCTTAATTTAAGCCTCAATTTCCTCATCTGTGATAGGGGGATGTTAATACCCTGTCTTAATTCCTAGAGGTTTTCAGATGACTTAGCTAGAACAGTTTGAAAGATTATTATAGGAGTCCAGGGGATGAAGCTGAGGAAAAGGGAGGCAGATTATGAAGGGTGCAAATTGAACCCCAGAAGAAATCCTTTACTGACCTTATAGTTTGACTCAAGTCTTATTCTGTTTTTACCTGAAATTATTACTATTATATTTTCTTATTCAGCTTTGTCAGATTTCTTTAGAACTGCCATAAATTACAAGATTTAAAAAATAAGCGCACACTCTTGGTGTTAAGATCTCTCGATTGTATAAGCCACATTGTACCAACACTATGAAAATTGCAGTATCTCCAAATTAGCTGGAGGGAACTTCAGGTAAACATGAACAAAACACCTGTGAAAAGAAACCCAAACCATCGATTTCATAAATCTAACTGGATTATGCTGAGTATCCTGCTTCCCTACCAGATTAAAAAATGGACAAAATCAGAGGAGGCAACCAAAAGGGACATGTTGTAAGATTAGCCAAAGGCTGGGGGTGAAGTGGAGCATTTGCTGAGCATGCCCAAGGCCCTGGATTTGATCCCGGGACAACCCCAAATTAAACATTAATAACTTTTAAAAAATAGTAAAAAAGAGCAGGTAAACACTGTAGACATTTTCCTGGCACAAAGTAGACACTCGATGGGTGATGAAATTTAAAAGTACTATTGAGGCTAGCTCCTTCAGTCTTGGACTTTGAAGGCTTGAAGCTAAGCCCCCCTCCTCCACATCCTCCCCATGAATAATGGAGAGGAAAGTTTTTCTCAAATACTTCCTTGATGGCTTCCCATCACATGTAGCTCATGTAGAAGACTGAGGTGGCTGCAGTGATATATAGTTGGCCCCTTGCATCCAGACCGGATGATTCTAATAGACCTTTTAGAAGATGGGCATGTCACTTGTCAGCTGCAATTCTGACATCAGCAGTGTTACAGTCACCTGGGGTGTAACCACAGCTGGAGGATCTGCTTCCAAACTTGCTTATATGGTAGCTGGCCCAGTTCATTACAGACTGACTCTCTTCAAAGAAACTAGAGAGATAAGTGGTTTCCAAGCCAGGTAAGGGGTTTAGTGTTAACTGCAAAATGAATCTCCCACCCCCTTCCCTTCCCTTTGGGTTGTTACACATTAGCATTGTGTCTTCTTTTGACTTAGGAGTGCTCCAAGATGTGAAGCATCTTGGGAGAGCTGGTGTGGAATTCATTGTATGGACATTAGGGAATGAAAGGCTTCAAGGTCTGTGTGACTATTAGTAAGAAAACCTAATGTCCATCCCAACAAAATGAAGACCATGACATAGAATAGCAAATTTATATCATGTTCAAGTTCCTGGGAGAGGAGTGTTCCAACAAAACACTTAAAAATACCTGCAGGACAGAGCAAGATGAGAAACAATCTTTGGGGGAAAGAACTGCTCACCTGGGTGAACTAAGCAAGCAGTTTTAGGAAATTATCTTTCCAAAGAATGCAGCAGAGGTCCTGGAAGTGTTCATATGGCTTTGTTTCAAGAGCCTCTTCTGAATTCCCTCCATCCTTATCACCAGGCTTCAACATGCACTCATCTGAACAGTGACTTAAATTTCCACACACTTGGCTTATTTTTGAGGGAGGCTTTGAACCACTTGGTGCTTCAATTTTTTACATGGGCCACCAAGGTGCAGAAAACTAACCCAGCCATGGAACAAGAACCCCTTGAGAGAAAGGAGAGAAGGGAGAGAAGGGGATGCTTTGAACTCATTGAGTATAACAGCCTCACAATGAAATGGATCTCTAAAGATGCTAGTTTTTCAAAGTTTCAAGAGTAAAGACTTAATTGAAAACAAAGCAAAACAAAATGTTGTGTCCTTCAAATAACCAATACGATTTTGCTCAGTAATAAAATTAAACTGCTTGCCTTTAAAAGCTAGCCTCCTTTAGAAAAAAAGAGAGAGTACTAGTTACTTATTTGTATTAAGCCCAACGTTAAGACAGGACATCATTTAATAAAATAACAGAAGGATAGAATACCAAACTGGAAGGAAAAAAAAGATAAAAATTCTCTTCCTGCCATGCCTATGTGGAATTTGAGCAATTCTATCTGGAGTTACAAATTTGTGTCAGTTTTCCTTTCATATTTCCTAAGAAGATAGCTTGTAGGTACATGAAATGTAGATTCTTACACTTACCCCCCTTTTCCTTATTGGGTTTTTTCTTTGTTGTTGTTTGTTTGTTTGTTGCCCTTGCAGTGCTGGGGATCAAACCCAAGGCCTCGCACATGCTAGGTAAGTGTTCTTCCTATCACATCACCAGCAACTCCTTGTTGACTTTTACTTAAAGTATTTATCCTGTTCATCTGTTCCTTAATGATACCACTTTTAAGGGTTGGTCTATTTTTAAGGTTTCCCTAAAGCCAGTTTCATTAATGATTTGGTAAATATTAAAAACTTGCAGGGGCTGGAGTGGTGGCTCAGCGGTTTTGGTGCTTGCCTCGCATGCGCAGGGACAGGGGTTCGAACTCTAGCACCACGTACACAGCAAAGTGTCTGAGCAACAAAAACCAAATGAAATTGATTCTCTCTCTCTCTCTTTCACTGTCCCTCTCTCTTACAAAAACAAAACAAAACAAAAAAACCTAGCCATTAGTACCAGATATACTGTTACTAATTCATTCCCCAGAGCAACAGCAAACTAATGCTCTGATTTGGTATCTAGAAAATGGAAAACTGTCTTTAATTAAGATTTTATTTTGCTTTGTGTTTTTTTTTTAATGCTTAGCTAGATTCTGTTTATTTTTATTCTATTTTAAAATAGTTTAGAAAATTTGCATACTGAAATAGTGAAAGATTTATGTTAAATATATGATTCATATTAAAATAAAACAGTAGAAACATTATGTGTGGTATTCATTATAAATATATTGCTTTAAAATATTAAAAAATAAAATCTGCATAATTTACATAACTATTGCTGTTACAAATTTAGAGCATTTCCACCTGTATTTTGTTTCTAATACATATTTTTACATGCTTTAGACATGTGTCTAAACCATATTTCATTGTGCATCAGAATATGTTTATGCTTGAGTGTTTCCCTATATCATTAATTTTGGCAATAGTTTTATGTAATAACTCTTAACACATATTTAAGACATTTTGACTCCTATTTAAATTAGTTTTAAGGATCATCATAATTTCTTTGTATTTCTTTGGTTACTAGTGCAGTTAAACATTTTTATTAGGTCTATTTGCCTATAATTTTCTCACATAAACTATTTTCTCTAGTTCACTTTTGAAAACGCCACAATGTGAATTTCCCTTTGGGATGGTGACTAAACATTTCTAGACCCAGTTCCAATAAATGTATGTATTCACTTTTGATCTGGTAAAAACCGATAAGAATTCCGAAGTGATGATTTCTCTACTGCTGATATGGTTCCAAAGGGCCACAGAGAACACTTGATTCTAAGGTGCTATAACATTTCATAGGATCATTATGTAGCTGTAATTGTAAATTTTTATATCAAATCATGAATCATTTTGAAATAGTACTTAAAATTAGAATTTAAATTACATATTTTTATTCCATCTTAGGGCAGTATCCTAAAAATCAAGTTGGCTGTGAATTTTGGGGAAACTCTATTCACAGGTCATAATGTTCCTGTGTGCCAAGATTACTTGGCTGAAAATCACTGGATAAGATTCAGGCATATAGGATAAGACTTTTAATTTGGCACAGAATTGACTACACAAGAAAATGTCCAAGGGATGTGAAAAAGGAAACTATCAATTAAGAAAGATCACTTTCATTTTTACTAAAATAGAGCTTGTTCCTAAATAGTGATTATATATTCTCAGTGTAAACCAAATCATGTTACTGGAACAAACTGAGCAAACTATTTGGTCTTTGCATTAGTTGTTATTTCTGTCTAGATGCTCTTTCCCTAAAATATCCAGGGGCAAATTTGCTTACTGTTTCAAATAATCTAATGTCATCCTTTTGGTGAGGGTGAGGGATACTTGATTCCTTTATTTAAAATTGCAACCTGTATTCTCTCCTCTGTGAATAGTAATCAAAAGCTACTGACAATTGGTTTCTCCTACTATACTCTCAATGCAAATCACTTTTTTTTTTTTATAAAAAGAGAGAAAGGGACAGTGAAAGAGGGCTCTGACACTTCTTACACTTTATTGTGTATGTGGAGCTAGGGTTCAAATGCGCATCCTGTGCATGCCAGGCAAGCACCATAACCACTGATCCATGCCCTTCAATGCAGCTCACTTCTGGTCAGCAAAATGTGTTGGTTTTTTTCCCGATAGCAAGCAATTTTCAGTGGATACCAACTGTGTGTCAATTCAATTCTGACACTAGCCAGAGTTAAATGAACACCCCATTGGTTAAGGGCTCAGTTCCATGAGACTGTCGTGCACTTAGATTTTAATCACAAATTCCAAGTTATGAGCTACACTTCTCTGATTAACTAGCTGTTAATTCTGGAGTTCCCATAATCCCTTCCCTCCAGTTCAATAATTTGTTAGACTGGCTCACAGAACTCAGTGAAACATGTTACTTATGTTTAACCATTTATGATAAATAAAACTTGAAAAGATGCAAATGAACATCCAGATGAAGAGGTATATAGGGTACACAGAGCAAGGTATGTGGGAAGGAGTACAAAACTTCCATGCTTTCTTTGGGAAAGCCACCTGCCATCAGCAGTGAAAAAGCAATCTGAAAATTCAGGAATTTTCATATAGCAGTGATAGATTATTAACTCAATAATCTCTATATATCTATCCATCTATCTGTATTGGTTCTGTCTCTCTGGAGAATCCAAACTAATAAATACTATTACAGATTTGGTACTGAGAGTAGTTCTAGAGGAATACAATTTTAAGAATGAGTTTTCTGAATTAGTACTGTGGTTCCTGGAATTGATTTTCTGATCTTATTAGATTTAAAGATGTTAATGACTATTTTTAGTAGTAAAGATAGCATTGAAAGTCATTGGCATGATTGTTTATAGAAATATGCAAAATACTTGCAATGGATACACTTAATTGACCCTTTATAAGAAGCAAAGAGTTAGATGAGTTTTTGTATGAAACTTTTAAAAATTTTGGAAAATTAATAAATATAACAATATTGGTTCATTTTATCCAATATTGCTGGGAAAAAACTGTGAAAGAAAAGAATGCAGTTGAGGGTTTTAATTCCCAGTTTAAAGTACTGATAAGTGACCTATAAGAATTTGTACCCTGAAGAAGTTCCTCATCTCCTGAAGGTGAAGAGCTGAAATTTTTGAAAATCAATTGCAGAATCTCATTGTACAAAAGGCTGAATTACAATTCAAGTTGAATTCCCAGACTTGCAGGATGTCTACTGTTTAAGTAAAGTATTGACTGGGAGAGAATAGCATCTATTCTATTACAACTATTACAAGTTGTAATAGTTAATTATGAAAATATTTTTGACATAACTGAGTACAATACTAATTCTGATTAGTATTTTTTATCCTGTAGAAGAGGTTCACTCAACCAAAGTGACATTTAAGTCTGAAAGAGTGGGGTATTCAACTAAAATTTAAAAAGTTCTACCTCATTGGAATCTCTAGGGGTCCAGTGGCATGAGGCCTATGAAGACATTCGTTCTAAGGTGAAGGAAAATTTATTGTAGCTGGTTTCTCCCATAAACTAGAAATAAGGACAACAATACCAAGAGGGTATCTTTGGATTTTGGAAGCAACGTATTTTCCATTCAGATGTGTCACTCTGGCCCATTTACTGAGTGATCTGAAAAGCTTCTAATTGGGGTTCCAGAAGGTTCTGCAGTAGGTCCAGACTGTCTGAAAGCTGTTCAGCTCCTTAGGCCATATGATCCAGCAGATACAATGGTTCTTGAAGTGACAGTGGCGGGGATATTGCTTGACACCTTTGACTGGTCCTATATGTGAATCACAGTACAATCACAGGATTTTGGAGAAAGTCCCTGCCATCACTTACAGATAACTGTTCTTTTGAGGAATAGCTCTTTGCCTGCTGTTGGGCCTTAGTAGACACTAAACACGAGACCATGGGCTACCACGTTAGCATGTGATTTGAATTGCCTATCATGAGCTTGGTGTTATCTGACACATCAAGCTATAATAATACTCCATTAACAAAAGGAATTGTATATGTGATCAGGGCTGAACTAGAGACACAAGTTACATGAAGGGATAGCCCAAATACCCATGGTCCTCATTCCTGCTACATTTCTCTCTTTCATCCTGTACCTATGGTATCCTAGGGAAATCCTTATAATCATTCAGCAGAGAAGGAACGGATCAGGCATGATTTAAATGTAGTTCTGCTTGCTATGCAGGTACTACCCCAGAATGGAAAACTGCAAACGATGGTAGTGAGGGAAAAGCCTACTAGTGGGCGGAACTTGAGGGAGAGAACTTGGTTTTGCTCTATGCTTGGAAGAAGAAATGAGCAGGCGTGCAATTATATGCCATCTCAAGGATTATGACCAATAGTTCCGCAGAAGTATCAGAGACTTGAAAAGAACACGATTAAAAATTTGGTGACAAAGGAACTTGGAGAAGAGTTGTGTGGGTATGTATTATTTGTGAATATATTCATGCTCCACATGAATGCTTACCTTAGCAGGGGAGGATTTTAAAAATCAAGTATATACAATGACCCATTTTAAGGATGCTAGTCAGCTACTTTCCCCAGCTTCTCTTGTCACCACCAATGAATTCATGAATAAAGCAGCCAGAGTGTCAGGGGTGGAGGTTATACATGGATTTCAACTCACCAAAGCCAACTGGCTGCAGTCCTCACTGAGTGCCCAATCTGCCAGTAGAGATTCTCCAATATGGCACCATTCCCCAGGGCAATTAGCCAGGTACCTAGCGACAGGTTGACTATACTGGACCATGTCCAAGATGGAAGAAGCAACATTTTGTCCCTCCTGGATATGCATTCTGCATATAAATTTTCCTTCCCCACATGTAATGCTTCTAACAAAATTACTCACCATAGGCTTACAGAATGCCTTATCCACTATCATGGTATTATTCTGAATAGCATTGTGGCCAATCAAGGAACTAACTTTACAGCAAAGGGAGGGTGAAAATGGGCCCATGCTTATGGAATTCATTAGTCTTACCCACCCTACTAAAGCAGCCAAACTGATAATAATAGAATGGCCTCTTAAATACCCAGTCACAACATCAGCTTATGGTGATATATTTCAGGGCCATTTAAGATATCCAGAATGTGCTCTAAATCTACATTCAGAATATGCTGCTGTTCTTCTGATACCCAAGACTCAGAAGTCCAGTAACTAAGGGCTGGAAATGGAAATGGAACCACCCACTATTAACTGTAGTAACTGACTAGCGAAATATTTGTTTCCTGTTCCCACAACCTTATACTCTGCTGGCCCAGAGGTCTTAGTTCAAGGGGGAGGAATGCTTCCTCCCAGAAACATATCAATGATCTCATTGAATTTAAAATTAAGATTGATACTAAGCCACTTTGGGCTCATTCCTCTGAATCAACAGACCAAGAAGAGAGTTAAGATGTTGACCAGGGTGACTGATCCTGATCATCAAGGAGAAATTGGTCTATTATACTCTGCAGTGGAGGTAAAGAATGGTGTGTCTGCAATATAGGAGGTCCCCTAGCTTGTTTCTTAGTATTACAGTATACTGTAATTAAGGTCAATAGAAAACTACAATTCAGTGCAGGCAGGACTATGAATGGCCCAGATCCATCAGGAATGAAGCTTTGGATCACCCTTACCATGTAAAGGACCATGACTATTTGAAGTTCTTTCTCAAAGCAAAGGAGAAGGAGAATGTGCAATAGATGAATGCAGGTATAAATACTAACTACTATCATGTGACCAGTTACAGAAACAAAGATAATTGTCATAAGTACTTCATCCTCATTTTATTTTGAATGTTTTTCTGTATATATAACAAATGTCTTTGTTTTTGTTCCTTTCATATTCCCTTATATAACCTAAGATAAATTGACCTCATATTAGTATTTAAGTATTGTTAATTTTATATCATAGTATTTAAGTTATGGGTTATTGGAGAAGAGTGAACATGACTTTAGGTTTTTACTTCTTTTCCTGGGGAATTGCTTTGTACACAGGATAGTTGTATCATGTTAGGGGAAATTAGGGTTTTTCTATTGTCATTATTCAGAGATTAAATATGTTTAATTGTATATATGTATATATACATAAACTTGGCAAAGCAAGCACTTGCAATTGTTAATTTTAAGTGTGAGTGTCAACTTGACTGGGCTAAAAGATGCCCAGATAGCTAGTAAAATATTATTTTGAACAGAAGGAAAAGGCAGATGAAGGGCAAGCTTGCTTTCTTCTCGCATCTTCTCCTGCCCTCATATATCAGCACTTCTGGTTCTTAGGTCTCTGGATTGGGACTGGGAATTATACCATCAGATCCCCAATTTTAGGCCTTTTGGTTTTGGACTAGAACTAAACCACTGGCTTTACTCAGCCTATAGTTTGCAGATGGTAGATCATGGAATTTCTCATCCTCCATAATCACATGAGTGAAACTATATAATAGATCTTTCTCTGTAACAATAGATATTCCATCAATTCTACTTCTCTAGAAAACCCTGACTAATACAGCATCTAACTTAGTAGGAAGTAGTCAAGAAAGACTGATACCTCCATGGTGAGACCTGAAGAAAAGGAAAGAGGCCAGAAGAAGGGGTAGGGAAAGCATGTGGAATGCATTCTGGTGAAGGAGGTAGCACATTCGAAGACCTGGTGCATGTGATTCCTGCTTACCCCAGTTCTGTGTTAAGGAATTCAGACTTTATCCTAAGAACAGTAGGGAGCCATGGAAACATTTAAAGACATGTGAAGTGGTTAGATTTACCTCTTAGAAAGAGCATTACTTCTTCTGTTTCTCAAGGTGTATCTTCAGTACTGAATGAACCCTTATTATCATCAAAATATTCTTCCTTTCTGCTTTGGGGAAAATTAGACCAGGATGTCTATGAAATTTTTGAGACTGTATTGGTAACCTACGAGAGGTATTTAAGAATTTGTTTTTCCAAAGTTAATTGCAATATGTTTACATTGGACATGAAAGAAAGCTTACTGTGAGGGAAATGGAATACATTTACAACCTAATATGTCTGGAGACTTTGTTTTGGCTTCATAAGAGTGCAGCAGGAGCAACTTAGTATGTATCCTAAAAGTAAGTTTGAGGCATGTGACTAGAATTGATGAAGAGGCAATGCTGTGTTCTTTATGAGCTCTGGGCCTTTCTTACCTGGAAAGGACAGCTGTCCTGTCTTTGCTGCCATAAACTGTCATTGGTGCCACAGAAGTGTGAAGACCAACACTATGCTATACTCTTCTATACATCCGGTGGTATCTTTATAGACTCCTTGTACTGACTGTCACAAAAAGTCTCTGGAGCAGAATATCCAGAATATTCTGCTATGCCCTTCTGACCTTGTTCTGATGTTGCATGATATCTAGTCACTTCTGGGATTGGAGGGCGATGAAAGGCATTATCCTAAGAGCTTAAGTTGCTTGGGGTTAGATTTTTATATTCTCGATGGATTTTCCTTTTCAAAGGACGTTAAATCACAGCAGTGCTTTCAACTCTGCAAGAGATAGATTTTATTTTGCATCTCCTAAAGAACTTGAATAAAAAGTTATAAACACCCTAATTATTTTAGTTCTGTTTCTTTATTATCCTCTTTTTAAAATTTAAAAAAAAAAATTTTTAACTGCAGTTGTTAAGATGAACTGAGTGCTAGACTACCTGTGTTCAAACGAGGTAGTGCAACTAACCAGGTTTATCAGATGAAGCAAGTTATTTAATTTCCTTCTGCCTTCCTTTTCTCAACTGTTAATGAAAATAATCACATTCTTCACCTCATAGCACCACAGTCAGATACAATAAAAAAGTCCTTAAAACAGTCTCTGTACAGGGTGAACAGTTTGCAAATTATTCCTCAGGGTTTTAAAGAAAAGACAACATGAACATAGATTCCACAAAATGGGTAAATGCCAACTCTGGAGTTAATAATCAGACTGGACAGCTGATCACTTCTTGTGTTAACACAACTTCCTTGATGGCACATACAAGGGACAGTGACTACAGCCCTGTCTAAAGCAGAGCTAACAGATCAACAGCTAACAGAGGCCTTAATGTGTCCGATATGTTGTGCACTTTGTTTTTGTTTCATAATTGTTTCTACTAAAGTAGCAGATGCTTCTGTTGTATTTTGTTTTTGTCTCTTTTTTTCCCCTGAGGTTTCATTTGTTCAAGTTTAGGAGCAACATTCTGGATTTTTGTAATATAGGACCAAGAGCTGTAACATCTTAACTCATGACTGAATTTTAAAACAAATGCAGCAGTTCGTGAAATTACTAAATTAACAGAGCAGGACTCAGACCCAGAAATAGCAAAATAGCCTAAACACATCTCTTTAACCAGTCTTTCTGAAGATGCATTAGAATCCTGAATGCATCTGACAAGAGTGAACAGCCACCTTAAGATCATAACAGAACTCTTTGTTCTTTTATAACATCCCTTAACATGGCAAACTGCCCTATACTCATCTACAGAGGTTCCAAGTGTTTGGAGTTCAGCAAAAGGGCTTGGTTTTGATAAACCAGGACTTGTGGGTCATGTCCAAAGAATGTAAGAAATAAATATTTTTATTTTGGTTCCTATTCTTTTGAAGATCTTGTAAGTATGCTCCACATTGGAAGCATGAATTCTACTTTGCAGATCTTAATTTCGAAAATAAGAGTTTAACTTGATGGCATTTCTACTAAATTTATTCTTCCAATATTTCTTGAGGAAACCCCAAGTCCCAAGCACTATTTTGGGTCCTAAAAAACAGCAACAGAACAAAGAGTGACAAAAGACCCTGTTCTCAGAAAGTGTATATTCTAGTAGAGAGAGAGAGAAAGAGAAAATGAGTAAAGGTATAGGTCAGACAGTAGTAGGTGTATAACAGAAAATACAGCTCGTTTGTGCAGTTCTAAATAGAGTGGTCAGGATGGTCTCCACAAAAAGGGGACATTGAGAACAGACCCGCAGGAGGTGAGGCTTTCCAAGGGAAGAGCATTTCAGGGAAAGGGACCAGCAGTTGTGAGGGCTCTGAGGTGGGGCACAGATGGTATGTTTGAGGAACAGCAGCAAGGCCAGCGTGGGCAAAGCAGAGGGCAAGGGCGGGTGGAACAGGACACAGCATCAGAGAAGTAAAGGGGAGTAGGTAAATCATACAGGCAATTTCGGCTATTCCAAGCACTTCAGCCTTTACTCTGCCTGATGGAAACTAATGGGAAACTTTGAAAAGAGGGTGACATAATCTTGTGTTTGGAAGAGATACATATAGTTACTGCATTGAGAATAAAGGAGGTAATGGAGACCAGGTAAGAATCTATTTCTGTAATTCAGGTGAGAAGGTGTGCCATTGATTGTGATGGTATTACTGACAGTAGTGATAAATAGGTGGGTTATGAAATTTTTTTTTAAAGAGAGGGGGATAGTGGGAGAGAAAGAGAGAGAATCAATTTTATTTAGTTTTTCATGTGGCCTTCGTTGTTCCGACACTTCGTTGTGTATGTGGTGCTGAGCTTCGAACCTGTGTCCTTGTGCATGCCAGGCAAGCTCCGTAACCACTGAGCCACCACTCCAGCTCTGGGTTATGAATATTTTTGAGTGTAAAATTAGTACTAATTGCAAGTGAATGAGGTGTGAGTTCTTCTAAGAGCAATAGAGAGGAGTTAAGAATGATTCCAAGGAATTTGGCGAGAGTGATTGGAATGCTGGAGTTGCCCTGTGTTGAGACAGGAAACACATTGGGAAAAGCAGGATTGGAAAAGTAGAAATCAGACATTCAATATTATGTTGCATTCAAGAGATTTAGTAGACATCTAAGTAGTGCTGCCGAATAAGCAGTTTGCTTTAAGATTCATTTGTGTCCAAAATGTATTCCTTTCAGCTGAGTGCTTCTATACACACATGCAAATCACTGCTTGATTCAAAACATGCCTATGGACTTCTACATGAAATTTAGGACCTTTACTACTTTTAAAAAATTGATAACTGTAAGAATATCAGTTGTGTGTTTATAATGTATAAAGAGTCCCAAAGTAGAGCTAACTCTGTCTATGGTAACTGTCTCAGGTCACCAAAGAGCAGAAGAGTGCATGTGTCACTGAAGTGATTTTAGTGTCTGCACACAGTTTGGTACTTAAACTGATTTTTTAAGCGCAAGGGGAAAACAATGTTTCTTGTTCTAGATATGCATCTGTGCACAAAACAGGTATTCAGCATGAATACCCAAATCATAATTGACCCCTGTGCATAGTGACACTTGTATCAAGAAATAGAGTGTAAGCAATGAAAAAGAAGTGTAGGGATAATTTAAAACCATCCAGTAATGGTGATAAAGACATTTCAGGAAATACAAAGTTCACTGTAGATTTTACCCAGGTGCCTGCTAGCCAAAGGCAGATACTGTCGATAGGTAAAGCTGGCCTTGTAGACATATAATAACAGGAAGTGGTAAGGACTATGGAGACCTGCAGGGTGCAGGGTAGAAGTGTAGATGGGGGGAGTGGGGGTGCAAGAAGGTGGACGGGAGGTCCTTCCCTGCCATGCTAGACTGGAGGAAGGACAGCACAGCTGGATTTTTGCCTTATTTCCAGAAAAGCCAGAAATTGATATTTACATTAAATCTCAATCTCAAAATGTTGGCATTGAGTTCCCATTTTCAAAAGCCCTCTGTAAGGCAAACAAAACACATCTGCAGGCTGTTTTGGGTTTATAACTTCCAACTTTGCCATTTGCACACAAATGATTCTAATTACCTTCTAAACTGAATCATTAAATTCCTACATAATTTTGATGATTACTTCTACTCAGAGAAACTATTCCTTTTGGTATATGACCAAAGTTTCTGTTTCAATAACGAAGTCCTAATATTCTAAGACAAAAGTACAAATCCAAAATAATAATAGAATAAAAATAATTTCTTATCTTTTTTCAGAATTAAAAAACGATAGGTATCAACTGCTATTATTTTTGGCATAAATTTTCTCACATTTAAGTTGCCTGCATTAAACTGAATATGATGTGAGGCAGAGTTATGCACTGCTGCTTCCAAAATTGGTTTGCATTTTGTAATATTCTCCTAGAATATTTCTATAAGATTTTTGGAAATCATATAGACTGACTCTAACTGGAATGAACACATGGAGAAATTTTCATTACCACTCTATTTTTCACAATTTTTCCTAGTAACTAATTTTCTCTGTCCTTCTGTCTGGAAATCTTCAGTGAAAAGCAAGAGTACAGGAAGATTGGATAATTTTTGCAGAATACTTTCACTCAACTTATGCTAAGCAGGCTGCCTGACCCTGATTCAGTCTGGGAAGTTTTATCTTTCAGAGAACTTTTCTGAGAAAACTCTTGCCCTGTGTGGTTTCATTTCTACATTTACATATAGATTTGGAGGAGGAGGCTCTTTGTTTTTCTTTTCTAAAATAATTGAGAGAGAAGAAATCTCCAGAGTGGGTTACATATTAAAGTTCTTATCATCTGACACCTTGGTGGGAGAGTGACTGTTCTTTTTTCCTGCAGGGGCAAGGAGTTGAAAGGCAATGGCAGAAGCTGAGGAATTTGGGAATGCAAACCAGTTGGAGGTGTCAGGGCAGTGAAGGAAAAGGTGCATGAGTGGGGTTCAGTGTTCACTGCCTGTATGGGTGGATGGCCTTGTTGAGGAGGAGAACTCATTTTAAGCATATTTTCTGCTTATTTGCACTCACTGGTAGAGGCTGAGGCACCCAGCTTAGACGTCAATGCTATTTTAAATGAGCACAACATCATCAGATGGATTTGTGACCTCAGTGTATAATAGTGCATATATTACTATTTGACATTTCAAATTCATGTATATTCTACAATAGTGCAAAGGTCACACATGTATATATTGTTGTTATTCAACAGGTCTCTATGTGGTTTTTACACACCCCAAACACATTAAGTCTGTGGGTTTAGTGTCAGGAAGGGGTGTTGTTCCCAGATGATATTTTCATTGTAACTTAAATATGCTACTTATAAATTGCAAATTAATTTTTAAATATTTTGCTGAAACTATTTGTGAATTTCTATAGTTTTCCTGGCTTCATAATTCAGAGTAAGTAATGAAGAGCAAATTGAGCCACTTCCTGCTTACTAGAAGATACCATTCATTGCACCAAATGTTAACATCATAGGATTTCAGAAGAATACAAGGTGCCTAGCTGTGATACTTTATGGCTTGAAGCTTCTATGCCTTTTAGATCCTTGCATACTTTTGACAATTTCTCTATCTCTTTATGAACTATAAAGTATCAATCGATCTTTTACTAGTACCCTCCCACCTCTCTTGATTTGCTAATGTTAATGGGAAACAGTCTGGGAATCCAGATATCTAAGCACACTAGAAGAGTATATAAAGTAACATCAACTCGTACGCATTGTATACTTTCCATTTGATAGGTTCTGCTCTGTGCATTTAAAGTAGATTATCTTGTTTATTCCTTAAAAGGGAGTCCTACAATGAAGAGAGTACATTATAGATTAGACATCGTGACATAAAGGGGTTGAAAAACTTGCCAGTGGCCACACAATTAGTATACAGTAGAGCCTCACTTGGTACTAGACCATCTGACCCTTGTACCATGTTGTAGATTTTTTTTAACAAAATATTGACTGATTCTTCTATTAATAAAATTCCTGTATTATAATGCATGGGTTTTCCAACACCACTTGTGTATATATATAGACTAAAGCATTCCTCCCTCGGCTTCTGCTTTCTTTTGGGTAATTGACATTACCACTTGAATGTCATCATTATGATATTTTACGTGTAGGAAAGACATTGCTGTTTTCTGACCTGGTCTTTTCTAAAGGTTAGTTTTCAAAGGTGAGTGTGGTTCTTGTTAAACATGGTCTCCTCAGTGAAAATCAAAGTTTCATCAGGTTCTTTAGGGAATCTAAAAAGTCTTCTATTGCCTGACATGGAAATAGAAAGTGACTCGGGATTTAGAGAGATGAAGGACAATTTTAGTTAAATGCTCCCTATTCCCCACTTCATAGATAATGTCAAAATTTATCAGAAAAAAATTTTTTTAATGAGGAGAGAAATGATGTCTGGAATATTATGGAAGAAAAAGAGAAATACGAAAAACTTGACTCAAAGAGGAGCTGAGGTCATTTACCCTATAATCCAGCAGATCTTTGTCAACTTTAGGGAGATTTATTGTCAGGATAGGAAGTCACAAGCTGCTGTTGAAATTTTGGTCCTTCTCAAACAAAGGCAATACTCTGGATGTTGTGGGCCCTGATGCAGGTGCCACTAACCATGTGTGTGCACAGTGATTTCTTGGGCACTTTGTAGGATCTTGCAGGATTTCAGGATATTAGTGTTTCTCCTGACTTACCCTTCATCAGTGATCCCTTAGGTACCCTTGGCTGCTAGTTACTCCATGGAAAACTCTTTTTATTAATTAACAAACAAGCATAAATCTCTAGTGGGATCTTTCCCTTCTCTTTTTCAAGGGCCGTCATATTATTTTCTTCTTGTGAAATAACTGGATTATAGATGTTTAGTCATCTAATAGGATCTGTGTTCTTTGCTCACAACAACTTCACATAAAGGCTGCTTTCATCAAGAGATTATGTTGACTTTTCATTTCTCAAGGAAGAAAAACTCACCCGATACCATGGCATGGAGACTTTTTTGTTTATTTCAAATATCTGAAATATGCAATAATGTCTTAGACTTGGATCGTCTTTCTCTACCAAGTTAGCTTGTTAGTCCACATTCGTATTTGCAAAAATTATGGTGCTTGAGTGAACCCCATCAGAAATCTACCATTCTAGTCTAGCTCACATGCTTGACATAGTATTTATTTGCATAAATTCTCTGGGTTTTCATTTTTTTCCCAGATGCTGTCTTTATAGCTCCATCATTAGAGGAAGCAATTCTGTTCCAGAGATAGGCACAGAAGGAAATGCAAAATAAGAACCAAGCTGGGAAACAGCACCATGGAAACAGATCTTCACAAAAAGAGGAAGAGTCCCTAGTACCTGCTTGGATTGGGCATGTTGATGCAGGACTTTACTGAAAGGTAAGAAGTTCTCTTTCCATTTCTCAGCCTCTCTGGAGGGTATCAAAGTACCATCAGAGAAGGTGAAGGTGCCCCCCCTGCAAGGTCAGATGAAAATGTGTGGGCAGAGAGTAGAAGACTGGGACCTGACCAATTCCATGCCCTGTAGCATATACGCACTCTGTCCTGTGTAGGGTAGCGCCCTTAGATAAGCTGAGCCCCTGTCATAAAGCTGTGTATTTTAAGAAAATATCTTGATTCCAGCATTCCAGTGATATCTGTTTTCCACCTTTATCTCGTGCATGGCTTTACTTCACATTTCATCATGTCCCTCTTCTTATAAAATTTTTTATAATGTTTCTCTCAACTTCTCACTCTCTTAATCTTATTCTCTCACCACACCAATTTTCTTGCTCTTCATTCTGTCCAGGGCACTATGATTTTTTGTTGTTGTTGTTGTTGATTTCTGTTCTTTAGGGAATTATTCTTTTTAGCCTGCCAGTTACTTTATTTTTTGTTCCTTATAGGTTATAAGAAAACAGTTGTTTCCTTTTCCCCAAAAGGCAATGATCACTTCACAAACTCCCTCTTAATCTCTTCTTCATATCTGTTATTATCCGCACTGGTAGTTGAGTATTTCTTAGCTAATTCTTATTATCTGTGCCATTTGGAGAGGCTGATCAAGGACTATTCATCTGCGCATGTGTTAAATGCAAGTGTTTGCCTTAGAGTTTCTGTATTTCAAAACCTTCATTAGAGAATATTGCTGTGTGAACAATGGACTTATCCAGTATCATCTTTTGAGAGATACTAATAAGCACAATATATTGTCTATAATAATATTTAAAGTAGCTTTTTAATAATCAAAGATATTTTTTTAAATTTTTTTATTTTTCAGCAACCTTACAAGATTTTAACAAAACAGGGGCTGAAGCGGTGGCTCAGTGGTTTCGGCGCTTGCCTGGCAAGCACGAGGACCTGGGTTCAAACCCCAGCACCATGTACACAACTGAGTGTTGGAGCAACTAAGGCCATGTGAAAAACTAAATAAAGTTGTTTC
>PVKS010038554.1:0-17846 GCA_004027875.1 Aplodontia rufa
TTAAAAAAAAAAAAAAGCTGATGGAAACGGGGTATTCCTCAGCTGAATTTCCCTTGAAACTGTGATCCATCTGCCTGAGCCTCCAGAGTCTCTGGGATTACAGTCATGCAGCATAACGCCTGGCAATAGGCATTTAAAAAAATTTATACAGCACTTCAACCACTGTGATTTGCAGAAGAAAAAGTTAACTTTCATAAAAAGACAACATGATAATGTTCATAAAACCTTTTTGATACAATCAAAGAATTTAGAAAAATGCTACATATTCATTAAGAGAATAATGGAAAATTGATTTGTTCTAAATTCGTGTAGGGGCATATTATGAAATAAAAAAAGAATAAACAGAGACCACACAGCTTAGGGAAGTAGTTGGACATACTGCTCATTTCAACAAGTGACTGGATTCACTTGTTGGAAGAAAAGTTTCATGCTGATACAAAAGGACTGTTTTGACCAGGATGTGATTTATACAGTTGTATCCACTTCTATAAATGGAGAGGAAAGGTATGTGCATTGTGTTATAAAAAATACATGTACCTGTAAAAAAAAAATCAAACAAACTAAAAATTAGCGTGTGATGGGAAGAAAGCAAAGTTGCACAAAGTTCCAGGGGACACGAAAAGTCAGACAGTGTCATAATTGTTGTGCACACCCAGTGGGTGTAAGTTGGTTCATCATAATATTTAGGGTTATTTTAGTATGTCTGATTTTTCCAAATTTTAATGAAATGAATAATTACAATCTGAATATGTGTTTTAGTAAGGATTATTTTTAGAAAATTGTTATATTATAAATAAGACCCAATAATGGACTTTAAAAATGCCAGTGAAATCTACAATTTGATCAAAAATATAATTGTGGAAAATTAAAGCATTATGGATATCTTACTTGTTAAATACAAAATTAACAATTTGTATAAGACAAACCAAAAAAGAACAGAAACTAATATTGAATGTTCAGTTCCTTTAAGTAGGTATTTAATTCCTATGAACATATAGAATTTTAATTAGTCTATAAATATTATTGTTCTTATTAAAACGGATGTTTTCTCCTTTAAGTATGAACCATGGAGCAATTCCACGTGCCATTTGGAAAGTATTTTTACAACAGATTAAACTATTTCATATTAGATATATATTTTCTCATGAATGTGATTATGACATCTCAATTTGTGAAAATAAAGATAATAAAACTTTCACAATAAATGTAATAAATGCATTAATTTAATTTATGTAGCTTTATAGTTTAAATTAGAAATTTTATTTCTAATATTACCCTTCAGTTTTTATCTTGTCATTCTTCTAGAAATAACTTCCATTTAATGCTTTTGTTTCTGTATTATCAAAAAATTAATCAGCAATACAATAGTGTTTGTAGAATCATTAATTGGTACCATTACCATTATGTTGGAAAGTTCCATTTAGTATATGACATCCTCATTGTATTTCACGGAATCAACTACTAAAATTCTCTAAAGCACTCAACAACTATCAAATCTTAGAAGATAATCAAAATTAAACATACATATATAAATATGTATGAATAAATATATATGAAAATAATTAAAAATTTAAATCAGAAGACTAATCTTAATCCTAATTTGTGGATTAAAAACTAAATATTCAAATATGAAATATTTTCTTAATTATCATATTTCATTTGCATCCCAAAGAATCAACTGACTTTGAAAAACCACTCTTTCACTAATAGAAACCTTATATTTCTCCATAGGCACTATATTTCCTTAAAAAGGACAAAATGTATAAGATGTTAATACCATAAAATATATGCAATTTTAGAGTATAACAATTCAACTTTGAATTCTCTCACTTACACTTTCATTTCCTGTAATGTCTTTAATACTTATGAACCCCTCCCAACTCCCCAGTTGCATATGTTACTCCTTCTGAAAGATCTGGCATTATCAAAAGGATGTCCTCATTTCTCATGGTGAGATTCAAAATATGTGCGATAAACTGAAGATTGTTCTCCATTGCCTTGTAGTATTTGTCCAACTTTTGGAATCGGGGCCACATATTTTGCATTTTTCAATCAGTCTTAAAATAACTATGTAGGTTGTATTTGGGACAGGCAGAATCCATATGCCTTTTGAAGTTTAACATATTCAAGAGATCTCTAGACGCCTCTGTTGGAATGAGAGAAGGAGTCATTCCTATGATCATGATGAGTTTGAATCTTCTTGTTTATATTATTTTTTCTCTATCCTCCATTTAAATATTAAATATAAACAAGAGATACAATCTTCAGAAGGAAAATTTCAGAGAACTTAATTCCCCTTCCAATATTCCTCTAAATACATCTTATCATGATTTTTCCTCCATTACCATGGGCTAGAAAGCATATCTACAAAAATAATGAAAGCAATTGGCATTTCCTAAATTCAAGTAACATAGGATGGACTGCATGGCTGCATTAGGTCCCCTAAAATTTATGTATTGAAGTTCTAACCCCAATACCTCAAAATATGACCTTATTTGAACATGGGTTATTTAAAGAATCATTAAAGTACAACAGTCATTGAGATGGGTCCTAGTTCAATATGGCTGATGTTTTTGTAGGACATGTATATGACTTTGGAGGGACAGACCCTACGAGGACACAGGAAGAATACAAGGCAAGGAGCGAAGCCTGGGGACAATTGACACCTTCAGAAACACTGATTTTGGACTTCCTGAGTGATAAGACATAGACATCTTGCTGTTTAAGCCACCTTGTCTGTGGCACTTTGTAAGACAACCCTAGCAAACACAGACAGATGTATTTTTTCCTCTTATCTTACTAAGACTGGAAATTCTTGAATAGTTTTGTAGCTATAATTCCAAGATTCTCCATTCCTAAGAGACTATTACTAGAATTTTAGCATAAGATTATGTTGAGTTAATTCTTATTCTCTCCTGATATTCAACTCTTCAATATAGTGGGTGACTATAAATCAGATCAGGTTCTAAAGATAAATATTTCCTTAGACATGTTGAATTTTTTATCTATTATTTTATGAAGGTTTTTTTTCTCCATATCACACAAGAATATCACCATTGTTGTTCCAGATGTTACATTCAGGATATTGTATTTCTGTAGCAAAGTGATATGATATATTGTCAAACAAAATAAAATATGAAGAGTACTTGAACTGCTATATAAGAGATAAGATAAAGAATGGTCATGCCTAGCAATAAGTAGTCAATATTTTAAAATGTAACTCAGGTCCCTAATATTTTACATTTATTCTCAGTAAAAATGCATCTTTTAAACATTTCATTTAGATTGAATATAATTGTATATGTCAAACTATGTTTAGGAAACATTCATATTATCATTAAACTTTCTGAATGAAATTTGTGGCATTTGTAATTATGCTCTTCAACCACTTTCATAATTTCCACAGAGTTTGGAAAGCCTGTTTTAGAAAGTTAAACAAAATGAAACGTTTTCATTCATTGCTCCTTTTTAATGAAGAAAATTTACTATGTTTTATTCTACATTTCAGCCTGCATCCTCACAGCATAGGGATTGTATCTGCCAATGTTTTTATTTGATTGGCAGTTTTAGCAGCTTCCATCTATATAATAAGGGGGTGGTATGTCCTTTTTTCAAACTGATTCTGCACACAGAATTTTCATTACCTGGATTAGCAATGGTGGCAAAATGAGAAAAAGTATCACATAGATTGACACATTTTAAATACTCTGTTTTCCAACAGACACATTTCACTCTAGTAGGTTCTTTCCAAGTCAATTACTACATTCATTGTCCTCTGAACAAGATGGATGTATATATTAGAAAGGGAGAAATAGTATGCCAGTATTTTCAATTTGCTGCTTTAGTTTCTCCGGAGAAATTCACCGTTCTAAATATTCACAGTTTTTCCAATTAAGGAACACTTTTTTTTTTTCCTTTTTGGCTTGTCCGTATTTAATTACTGGTGATAACTTCAATTTCAAATCAAAATTTGATTAAATTACATTTTTTTCTCCTAGAGTTCTTTTCTTTGTTTCTGATAAACTTCGTAACAACTCTTCTTATAGAACAAATTTTCTCAGACAATATGCAACTAGTCATAGAAGCTGAAAAACACATTAACACTGATATTAAGGCCAGTGCTGATGTCCAAATTATGAAGTATATTGCTATATTTCTTTATAATGAAGAGATATTTATTATTGCTGTCTCCTGACAATTAAGCAAAACTTTTTATTTCAATGTCAGATTAGGGAGAGGTGTGGGAACATTAATTTAATTAGAACAACTTCCATTTTAGCCAATTAAGGTAGTCAAAAAATCAGAGCTAAGTAGGAAGCAATTAAAATAATTTGCTTTATACACTTATTTAGTAAAGTTGTGCTATTCACTTAAAAAATATGACACTCCCAGACTTATGATTGGGTTACATTGCAATAATCTCATCCTAATATTGAAAATTCCTAAGTTGAAATGATTTTAACACCCCAACCCACTGAGCATCACAGGTTAGCAACAGAGTACTATTCAAAGTACTGGTTTTTACCCTGGTTTTGGTGCGGCTGGCTTGGAGCTTTGGCTGACTACTGCTGCTCTGTATCACAAGTAGTATGGCACGGAATTCCACTAAGCCTGGAAATATCAAAATTCAAAATACTAAGTATATTTTCTATTGAATATATACCACCCCGAAATTGCAAGTAGAACTATGATAAAACAGGAATAGTCTTGTCTTGTTATGTTTAAAAGAATGTGATTGGGAAATATTTGCTGTAAATATTATTAAATAAAGCGCAGTAAAAAATTCGTATTATTTTCTAGGAAATTGCCAAAATATTGGTAAAACATAAAGTTTAAGCTATGGATGTTATTTTGAATCTTTCAAAAGAAAAATTCAATCCAATTTTTTAAGAAACTGAAAAAATGGCATTATTTAATAAATATCTGCTACATAGGTAATGTTACCCTGCTAACATTATTTTAGCTATCTTATTTGCAAAAATCAATATTTACATAGAAATGGCTTTTCATTTTCATAAAAGAGAAATTTTCTCCTGAAAGCATCATTTTCAAGAGATGCATGCTGTAAATCTAAGCATGCTCATATTTGTCACTGCTTTAATTCATTTAAAAAATATGAAGCAACATGTATTAAACTTCTGAATGATCTTTCTCTTAAATAACTTCAGACACCTGGCTTTCTCTCACTGTGCTTAATACTTCCAAAAATTGTTACACAGAATTATCTAGGAGAGAAAAAGTTCACACTTCTGTCACAGTGCAAAAGGAGTTTAAAAGTGACTCAGAGGCAGGCACAGTAGCCCACACCTTAATCACAGTGACTCAGGAGGCTGACAGGGGGAGTTCTCAAGTTCAAATTAGCCTCAGCAACTTAGTGAGGCTATAAGCCACTTACTGATTCTCAGTCTCAAAATAAAAATTAAAAGGGTCTGGGGATTTGGCTCAGTGGTTAAACTCCTGTGGGTTCAATATCTTGTACCAAAAATAATAATAAAAACATGAAGGTGATTAAAAAAGTGTTGTGGTACTGAGATTATTTGAAAAACCAATATTTTCAGTTCCAATCATGAGTAAGTGAATTTTCCATACTACAGTATTGTTTTAAAGTGAAAATGAATGACGCCCTGAAAAAACCCCATGGTGTTGGGTTGTCAGCAGATTTTGTGTCCCTCCCTTATACTCTTTTAGTACTAATCCAGTTAACCAACCCCCAAGTGGATGGATGTGAATGTAGCAGGATTCCAAATTTGTGGGCTCTTTCTTCTTAGATGGAATGGCAGGAAAAGTAAACAACACCTGTCACTCTCTTCTCCCCTTGAGTACTTTGCATGGAGTCAACCATCCTTAGCCATTGGCCTGGTCATCTCAATGTACACAGTACTCATGGAGACTAAATGCTGCCCTCACCTGCTTTCATTGTAGAACAGATCGCTCTTGCAGTATTGTTCCCTTGGAATCGTGAGTGTCTGGGTAAAATCTAGCCATGTGCCGAATAACACATGAAGAAGCAATGCAGCACATGTAGGGCCTCCATCCAGCAGCATTCTATCTCCTAATGACCTTGCAGCTGTCTCAGTTGGTGTGAAAACACTGTGATGTGAACAGCTTGATGAACACACCCAAGGCCACATTCTGCAGAACATAGGTAGCCCCATCATGGAACAGTGCGTGACTGCAGTTTAATCCGTATTTCTCCAGAGAGAAAATACTTCACATGTTGTGATTCCATGCTCAGATTCAGAATAACATCAACTTTCTTTTTATGAGTAGGATTTTGAAATTGTCTTGGATTATAATCTATATATATGCTAATACAATAATTTCAACATTACATCTATTCTACTTTTATACATCCATCTTTGTCTTAAAATTTAAAATGTGATCCTAGTTACTTAATAAACGATAATTTATCTAAAATCTGTTGATAGTTCCAAGCTATTTAAATAAAATATTCTATTCTCAGAAACTAGTATAAATAGAAAATACACCTGATTATTTATTTGAATGCCAAAGAGCATATTACCAAAGTATCAGTTCATCCTATTTAGTATTATTCATGGAATAATATGTTCCCTTTTCCAATATGAGTATATATATATATATATATATATATATATATATACATATATATACACACATATATATCATAGTGTTCTAGAGTATAATATAGTTAGAATTTAATATCAATTTCACCATTCTGTGGCTAGTATTTTTCCTTTTTGGGTGACTGAAATTGGAAATGAATCATTTTTGACCAGTGGTAGATACAATACCTCTGTGACTCCCAGCCCAAAGCACATAATGACATCCAAACCAAGCAAGATCTTATAATGAGGACAGACATAGCTATTTGTTATAGAGCTGATAATTATTAGTCCATTTCATAAAATAACTTAATTTTTTTTTAAAGCAAGAGAGGAGGGAGTGAGAGAGAGAGAGAAAGGAAGAATCAATTTTATTTAGTTTTCCATCTGGTTTTCGTTGCTCTGACACAGTTGTGAACAAGGTGTTGGTGTGGGAACCTATGTCCTCATGCATGCCAGGCAAGCATGATACCACTAATCCACTGCTACAGCACCCCCCATCCCAAATAGCTTAATTTTACCAAGACCACTCTGATTTCTACCTGTCCCTCTCACCCAGCTTCCTGGTTTGTGCTTAATCACCTTATTACTAATAGCAACCAGTTTGCTTTTGACTCTATCTGCTGTGTATTAGGAATCCCTCTGAAAGCTGTTATTTGATCGACTGTAGCACTGAAAAGAAAGGAGTTTTGCTCACCAGCTCTACCTAAGAAATTCTAGGAAGGAATTTGTATTAATCTGGTTTGAGTTATGAGGTATTCCTGGAATAAACATGGAGACTACTTAGTACAGCAAAGGACATTGGCCCACAGTTGTGATCAGGGGCAAAAGGAGACAGTTCCACACTGAAAAGTGAGGAGCAGTCTCTGAATCAAAGAGAGAGCAAATTTAAGAAGTATGATATAAGCCAGGAATGGAGATGCACACCTATAATCCCAGCTATCTGGGAGACTGAGGCAGGAGGATTGCAATTTCAAAGCTAGCCTGGAAAACTCAGAAGACATTATCTCAAAAAAACAAAGAAAACAAAAAGAAATCTTAAATATATATATAATTCACATCCTTTCTAAAACATGTCCAATGCCCAATTAACTAAGGGTAAAAACAACTGTGTGTTTTATGACCTTATCGGTTGATATTTAATTATGCATTTTTTAATGTCATGATATTTTCTTCTAAAATTATTATATATTCCTGAATTTACTTTTTTAAAAAATATGGATAACAGATATGATGGCTTTGTAGGTGCTAATATTCTACTCTATTCATTTTGTATATATTACATCATGTAATCAAAACAGCAAATCCATGAGCATTTTAAGTAAACACTGACATCACTATTCTAAATGTATACAATGAAGTACAAACACCATGGCAACTTGATTCTAATCACCACTGAATTCATTTTTTATTTTTAATTTTTTTAAATAGAGAGAAACAGTGAGTGAGAGAGAGAGAGAGAAAGAGAGAAAGAGAATCAAATTTAGATAGTTTTTCCTGTGACTTCCATTGCTCTGACACTTCTTTGTGTACATGGTGCTGGCGTTCAAATTCACATCCTTATGCCTGCCAGGAAAGCACCATAACCACCGAGCCACAGCTCTAGCCCTCTAATCACCATTTTAAACATAATCAAAAAGACCCAGATGCAGTGGTGCACCCCCTGTGATTCCAGTGGCTCAGAAGTCCAAGGCAGGAGGATCTCATGTTCCAGCCCAGCCTCAGCAACTTAGTAAGACTCTCAATAACTTAAGTTGTGAAACCTTGGCTCTAAATAAATAAATAAGAGTGAGGATGTAGCTCACTCATAAAGTGCCCCAATGTTTAATTCCTAATACATAATTAGTTAAATAAAATAAATGCAAGGTTCATTAAAAGCTGACAATAGCATGGTTTAATTTTCCTATAAAATTATATTAACATTTTTCCCACACAAAAGTTCATTCACATGTCTGAAAGTCCACTGTATCATATTTCTCTATAATATATCTAAATGATAATATATGCTTTCTGATTTTCAGTGAAAGTTGTTCCTAATAGACTTAACTTTATAATAACTTTTAGGATATAATAATTCAAAAGTCTACAAAAATTCCAAATTTGGAACAAATCACAAATGCAAAAGATAAGCTTTTATTGGAAAAGTCTCTCTTACTCAGCATGAATAAGGATGAATATGGTGCTTCAATCAAAGGAGATGGTGGCATTTACCACCTGCAGTTTTGCACCTAGGAGCAATGTAGCATGTTAGGATTCTAAGTGGGCGAGCACTGTGAATTTCTCTTCTAAGGTGGAAGAATGGAAATTAAGAAATCAGATCAATTTTAAGAAAGAGTACTTCAAGGGGAGTCATCTTCAGGAAATTGCTTTCTTTGCAATAATTCTGAGTTTTCCTCATTGTCAATTCCTTGAATTATCTTCATGTTTCCTTGAGGGCTACCCAGTGTGAAGATTGCTATTATAACCTTAATTAGTCAAATGAAGAATTTAGGACAAATTCCCAAGGACACAACACATTTGAACACTAGAACCAACATTTGAATTAAGGTTTATTTAGCCCTTGATCCCTGTACTTATCCACTAAAATACATTAGATCCCTGCAGCTTTATTTTTTTAGACTAATAATGCTATTGTATCACAGAGTCATTGTCAAAATAGTTAAAGGGCTTTTAATACCAGAGCAAGAAAGTTTGATAAATAGCATTTCACACCTTGCTTGTAAAAGAGAAGAATGAAATAATGAGAACCAAATTTAAGAGTGAAAGACGAGAGGTGTAGCAATTAGAATAAGTGCAATGGTTTTCAATAGGGCACATTTCTTTTTGTATTAAATAAGAGCAAAAACAACCATGACATGAACATTTACAAAAATATGAACACACATGTACACAGACACACACATCTGTTGCAGTACTTCTTCATTCAAAATGCACTACAGGTAAGGAATTTGCTTAATTGGATTTGTATAAGTTTATGCTTAAGTTTCTAAGAAGAAAGATGCAGAACAGGGTGGGAAACTATCTTTAACATTTCACTTTAATCCCTTTCATTTTAATCTTTTACCATCATTGAAAATGAAGTAACCGCAATGGCTAGTTTGATTTCTTGTCTGGGTGGTCAAGGTGTTTCATAAATCCAGATAAAGCATCCAAACTGATCTGTGCAAAACCTTGTAGCTCTGTGGTCTTTGAGCATTCCTCGGAAGACCATTAATATGAAGAGTGAGGTATTTAAAGCTGTGGTTCTATACCAAAGGTTAAATTTGCCGAAGCCCTGAGCATTATCAGTGAGCAATTGGACAAAGTAAACAATCAACATTGAGACCAGAGGCAAAGAGACCTGGAATGATCCATAGGAATTCCGTAGCATGCAGGGGATTTACACATGGTTGGTGGCTGACAAGTGGGGTAGCAGGAAAAGAGTTGTAGTCGGTTAAGAATCTACAAACATGGATGAAGGGGGAAATCAGAGGCACAATCCACATGCTCGTTCCACAGAAACTCAGGTCAATCAACATGAAGGCCTTTCTAAGAGAGCAAGACTCAGGAAACAACAAGCAGGCAAGTCTGGCACCATGAACCATGTGGTTTAGATAAGTTAAGGAAACCTGTGTGCATTTTGTAGGAGGTTGACCTTGTTACCGGTGACATTCCAGAAATTTTAGGATGTGTCATGTCTCAGAAGAACAAATAGTCTGTATATATGCAAAAGCTCAAAATGTGAAACATCATGGCACAGATGAGAAATTACAAGTAATTAGATACCACTGAAGTAAAAAGGAGTCATACTGAAATGGTAGACTGTGCTAATTCAATTAGCCAATTAAATGGTGGATTTCATTAGTTTGTTAATATGTTATTGAAGATGAGCATGAGTTTTTAGGCACTTGTCACTATTGAAAATAGCATTCTCCAGTTTATCCAGAGCGATGAGGTATGTTTCCCCATCACCTGTCAACATTTAGCTGTGCGACATTTACACGTGTGTGCTCCACCATGGCCGAATTTTTGTTTTCAAAATCTACATCCAAAATGCACAGTGGTGTGTGTGTGCATGTGTGTGTGGTGTGCATGTGTGTGTAATGATTACCTGAACTTATTTCAATTAGAATAGGCTTGTTTCAGAATCTTATTTATCTCGTTCTCTCCTTTTTACCTTGTTAAGGTGACAAAGAAAAATTCAAGTTTACAGAAATCAATTTTGTCTTTCATGCTCATTCTTTTGGATAGGAAGAAAACAAGATAAAGAGAGAGATTATGAAAAAGGCCTGGAAATTACTGGTTTGGCACAACAAAAAAACATGCAGATCTAAATGACCAGCTGATCATTCAGTGTTCTCTAATTCTGCCTGGGAAGGCAGTAGATATATATTCAAAGGTGATACTTCCATGGAGAAAAAGGGCTTAAAGTACAGTCTACTCTATAATCCAGATGAGAGCTGTGTATGTGTACACACATGCAAACACACACACACACACACACACACACAATGCACATGTACACGCACATCCCAGAACAATTTCAAGGAAGGGTTTAGGACACATGGAAACATTTAATGTTTTTCCAGTTGAACCTGAGGACACTTTAGGTTTGAAGTTCATTCATCCAATTTTAACAGTAAGAAAATGAGAGACTAACATTATGGAAATAAATTGAATGAATATTTAGGATTGTCAGGTTTTCACTTTCTATCCCTCCCTGTCCTTCTACCTTTCTGTAAAAAAGAGATATATAACAATGCTTAGTCTTTCTCTCAAAGTAAATGAAAGAACTGTTCACTAAAAATTGAGCAGTCTCTCGGCAGAAGATTGGAATATATTGTTATCATGGGTGTTCATTTTTATATAGTGGCAGCAGGAGTAATATTAATACCTTATTACAAGTAGTAACTTGTTAACTACAATGTATTAGTCCACTTTGTATTGCTATCACATAATACCTGAGGATGAGTATCATATTAGAAAAGAAATTTCTTTTAGCCAACAGCTTTTGGTGGTCCAAGGATATAGCGCTAACACCTGTTAAGCTCTGATGTGGACCTTCCAGGTACATTTCAAGCTGTTTGATGGTATTAGAGCAGGAGTACGTGCATGGACAGATCACAGGGTAATATAGGCAGCAAAATAGTTTCAGGGGTAAGTTTCACTCTTTTTCATAAAAAACTAATCTCTGGAACTAGCTGGGATTGGTTGCCACAGTACTGCATTAAACTTCCAAGGAGAGTGTTCCCAGTGACTTAATCACCTTCTACTAAGTCTCGCCTTTTAGTTTCTATCACATTGACATTGCCACACTGAGGAACAAGTTTCCAGCACATGAAATCTTGGGGGACAAAATCAGACAATATCTAAACCTTAGCAGATGTCTACAAATCCACATTCCATATAAAAGTTCATGAATTCCTGCTTAGCTTGAGTGTTACACAAGGAAAACACTTACCCAATTGAGCAGGGGAAGTACCTTACCCAGTGCTCATAGATCTCAATGGAAATGTCAAGGCCAAAATTGCTGAGCCACCGCTCCAGCCCCACTACTAGACTATTCAATACGCATCATACTTTCTTGTGGCAGTTTTTAATTTTTGTTTTCAATTAATACACAATAATTTGACGTATTTATGAAGTACGGTGAGATATTTCAGATCTTATAAATGTTGTATAGCAATTGTCAGGATAGTTAATATATCTATCATCTCCTAAGCACGTAATTTCTTTATATTCAAAATCTTTTCTTCTACCTCTTTTAAAATAATGACTACAATATACTAATCATAGTCACCTCACTGTACAATAGAATATTAGAAATTGTATCTCTGATTTAATTATAATTTCATAGCCATGGACCAATCTCTTCCTGTTCCTTTGCCCTGTCTCTTCTTGGCCTATGACAACCACTTCTCTATTTCTGCTTCTCTGAGATCAACTTCTGTGCATTCCGCATGGGTGAGGGAGGTGTTTGACTTTAGATCCCTGACTTATTTTACTTAACAGAGTGTTCTCCAGCTTCACCTATGTTGTCACCACTGGCATGGCTTCATTCTTTTTCTAACTAAATATTATTCATATATCAAATTTTTATCTATTTGCCCCACCAATGAATGCTTAGGTTGATCACATCTTTGAATATTATCCATAGTGCTGTAATGAACCCAAGTGAGCATCTATGTCCTCAGTAAACTGATTTTGTTTCCTTTTGATATTTACCAAGTAGTAGAACCAATGAATCAGTGGAATGAAGAAAACCAAAAGAATGGGAATAATATTGCAACCATGTATCTGACACAATAGTCAAAAAAATTCAATTATGAACATATGAAAGTACTTTAATTGGTATTGTTAAGAGAAGATGTACAAATGAGCCATAGGTAAATGAAAAAGTGTCCCAAACCAAATGGGAATTTAAGTAAAAACTACAATGAGAAATCACCTTACCTGAATTAAAATGGCTAATATCAAAAGACAAAAATAAATAAATATATTTATAAAATGCTGGCATTGGTATAAAGGAACTGGATCTCCTCTATATTGTTGGTAGAAATGTAAATTAGTACAGTCTCTATGGAAAACACAATTTTGGTTCCTCAAAAAATATTTTCTGATGTTGAAGCTAGATATTTCCTTGGGGACCTCTTCCCCCTGCCCCTGCCTGATGACTTTTTACATGTTTTATATGAAATCCCTTGCAAAGTTCATTGAGGCCTGACCAATTAAAGCATCGCATTTCCTTGGTAATTCAGTCAAGGAAGGATATATGACCGATTTCCCTAGAGAATCATTACCCCCAGACATCACTGAAACACTAATCATCCTTACCTTTCCGGACTCACCTGTCTGATAGTAGATGTTTAAGACCCTCAGTTCAGAAGAGGGAAGGAATATTGCACAGAGAGAGCAAGAAGGAGCTGCCCAGACAGTCATTCCTGGGCTTTCATACATATGCAGTGAAGCCTACACAAACCCACCAAATATCAGAATGCAGAGAGCTTGCAGATAGCAGAACATGTGTAAGTTCCCATCCAGTGAAGGGTCAGAGAGGGGAGGGGATCTCTCCCACCCTTCCCACAAGCCTGGCCCTATCTATCTCTTACATAGGTATCCTTTGTGATATTTTTTTATCAAGAATTGATCATGAGTTAAATATACCAACATGAGAGTGAGCAGGTGAAACAAATAGTATTTACAAATAAGAAAAAATCAACTGTATGGAAAATAAGATTTAAGATCAAATTTCACTTAGGCTTCTTGTACTAGTTTGTATTCCAACTTAATCATCTTTGTTATTCAGGAAAAAAATTCATAATTATGTATAAATAGGTGTTGGAATCCTTTTGGAAAAGCATAGTTTTTTTTTCATTCAAAACCACCAATCTAATAACAAAATTAAAGAAGTTTGAAATGATATTTTTATTTTTCTTCCTAAAGCATATTATATTCCAAATCATGTTAGCCATAAATAAATTCAAAGCTAGCTTGTCAAGACTTTTTTTCCTTTGAACTTACTTTCTGGCAACTTTAATATTTCAAGTGATTTAAAATATACCCTGCATACATTTTAAACCTGTAAACAAAAGGATTGAGGGCTGTCATTCAGAAATGCTATGTCTCTTGTCAGTGGTTCATGAATAATTGACACAGAGATTACCTTGGGAAATTTGCAATTAGCCTCCTCATTAACATAAGAAGGAACAGTAGGCTGCTTGGTGAATGCTAGATTTTAACTTAAGTATTTGCTCAAGAGATAAAAAGTTTGTAATAGGACCTCTAATGAAAAATTCATTATTCATTGTGATATCCCAAGGGTTTCCAGGTTACTTCATGAATCAGTCATTGAAAAGTCAAGAACATAAATTCAGTTATTAATTTATGCTTCAAGGAACTGAGAATGCCCATATAACAAAAGGGATCAATCTAGAGGTAACATGATAAAATGTGGTTTCAATAGCAGTGATGGGAAATAAGTATATCCAGGCATTGTTAATCTGCTGTTGATTATTCAGTCAAAAATTAAGCTCTTGGAAGCATACATAATATTCATGAAATAATAACAAAAATTTATGTGTAACTACTCTGGAATTAATTATAAATGTGTGAAACTCACCCAGGTGATGATGAACATCATTTTGATTCAACTTCCTCCTTTTGATTGTTATTTACATCTCAAAGAACAATTGATATCCATAAAAAATGACCCTGATCTGCCTGCCCACATATGGTTATAAAAAAGACACAGTAACCATGTAATGTTGAACAATGTGCACATGAAAATACAAAGCTATCTGTTTTCATTCATTTTTATATTGACATATTGACTGGTTTAATTGCATCTCACTTTAGGGGTATCTTAAAAAACTTATATGCATTTTAGAAGCAATCAAATGAAGGAAACATTTTAAAGCACTCAATTTTTAGTTCAACTTTAAAGTTGAAAATATGAGGAACATAAATCCTAGATGTTAGAATATATTACAACATAGCTTTACAAAATTTTATAAGGAAGATACATGCACATAGCGGGGGGGGGGGGAAGCATGTCTGGAATCATTTATGTTCTACATAAAGTTGTATGTTTTCCCAGACAATAAACTCATGTATGCAGAAATCTACAGGAGGAAAAAGCATGGTTTTTTGCTCTACATAGCATATCTTGTTTTAAAACTGCTAGGAAGTACTAGGAGTAAACAAATGTACTTCCGAGATTTCCTGAACTGGAATAACTGAAGACAGTAAGTTAGAGTTCTGGACTTTGCGATCCATTTTATCTGTGTTTCACATTAAGTTCTACTTAGTATTTCATTCCCTGATTCTCAGAGAATTCGGTTATGATGTCCATTGCTTTTCTGTGTAAGCCATGTAGAAACTCCCTGGAGACCTTTTCAATTTACCCCAGATACATCTTGCCTTCTTATTCTGTATTTCAGTCCATTTAGCAGCTTAGGAGCTTGATGAACCTCAAAAAGAATTGTAGCAATTCATATTATTGTTACTGATTTAAGCTAGAAATAAAACCTTTGGTTCATGCACAGAGAGGAATTTCTCCAGATATTTGTAACTGAAGACTAGATTCATCTTGAATCCTTCTACGTAGACAGAAAATCCCCAAGACAAATTATACTTTTCCAAATACCAAATAGTTTTATAAATAAAATGTACATATACCTTGAAGAAATAACTGTGAAGTTCAAATTAGACACAATCGTGTTGAAAACATCAATTCTCTATCCATCAAGATGTCAAAATTCATAATAGATAAGTTCTAGGCATATTGACTAGGTTATGATACCTCATTCACTTTTTCCATTGTGAATCTGACTTCTCTGCATTGTAATGAAATACTCAAATGCAGTCACATGAGGAATATACTTTTAAGTAAATTTTTTATATTGAGGTTGTTCTACATTCAACTTCTTTTTTCCTTTACTAGAAAAAAGTCCCAAGGGTTAGGTTTCAGGACAAATTGAATAACTTTGCCCTATAGGAAATTAATGGAATTTCAAACAAAAAAATCATGTCAAAATTCTGTCAAGAGTCCCTTCCATTAGAGCTTTTTAATTAAGGATCTCAACACTTACTTCTAATGTGGAACTAATTAGATCCACCTACTGGAGTAAACCATAATGTCTGTTTGCCAGAATGTTATTGTCACTAAATGAGGGCTAGAATTTAAGAAATTTTATTTAAATTCAGCCAATTAACTATCAACAATATTTATCCATTTCTAAATTCAGAGGTTAAAAATATTGCTTATAATATAAATTATAAATGCTTTCTTGAATGATATTAATTTTTATTCTTTATTCTTTCATTAAAATAAATTCCAGAATGCTTAAAAAACATACCAATACTGTGCTTTACGTATAAATTTCCTTTTTAAATGCAAGTGCTGCTACATTCATCTATAGCATGTTTTGCCATAATTCTAGAATAAGTTTCAAAAATATTTCTAGTTGTCCAACATACTTAAAATTCAAGGACTTATGCTACACAAGCATTATTAAGCTGATCACTACTGTTTTCCATGACCAATCATCAATTTTGTATTAATTGCCATAATCATTAACTTAAAGTCTAGTAATTAAAACTCCCTACTGTTCTGAATTTAGCTGAAAGCTTGTTTGTTTTTTTTTTAAGAGAGAAAGAAAGAGTCAATTTTATTTACTTTTTTCATCAGGTTTTTGTTTTTTCTCCATTTCCTTGTGTATGTGGTACTGGAGATTAAACCCAGGTCCTTGTGCATGCCAGGCAAGTGCTGAGCCACATCTCTAGCCCAGCTAAAATGTATTTCTGCACTATGATTTATGCTTGGATTATGCTGGAATTCCTTAGTGCAAGTCCTTTAGGGCTATAGCTACCTTCTCATTCCACCCTTTTCTAATAACTAAAGGTGATTTCTTCACCCTTCACCTCTATAGCTTCATCTGTTTAAGAGTGTTATATACATTATATGTATAATCATATAGCTTATACTTTTCCCTTTTTCTGCTCAACATAATTCCCATTCCAAGTTGTGTACATCCGTTCTACACTTTATTTAGCCATTCACCTATTTATGGGTTTTTCCTCTTGCACTTCCTTAACCTCAAGCCTTCTTAATGATCTCCGTGAGATTTTTTTTTTTTTTAGTTGAATATGGACTTACAGTTGAGGGGGAATCATTATCAAACAATCAAGGACAAATGTATATTCACATAGTTAGCCAAGGTTGATGCCACGCCATGGTTTCCCCCCTTAGGTTTCTCCTTGGGATTTTATGTGTCCACGTAGGGGTCCAGTACCACTCACTTATTCATGGGAAACTTCCAAACAAAAGGTTCAGAGCAGCCATTAAGTTCCCCTGGGCAAGGGCACTAAGGCCCCAGGATGGTGCTTCCCATTCTCTTTTTGGAATGCACTTCTGAAAACAGGAGAGTTTCCCCCAGGGCAGGCTGCTCCTACTCAACTACCTCCCCTGTTAGGAGCATAGCAGCAAAAGCTCAGGAATCTGGCTTTCCAATTTTGTAATCTAACACAATGACAGCAATGATACCAGTATTGTGGATGTTGGGTTGCTTCCTCTTGGAGTCAGAGAATGAAACCGGGGGACACTGCGGCAAGCAGAACAAACAAGTTTATTTAAGAAAGGATGGAAAGAAAAGACTTCTCCAGGAGAAGGGAGTCTGGGAGCCAAAAACTGGAAGATAGGTCCAGCTTATCTTTTTTTTTTTTTTTTTTTTTTTTAAGAGAGAGGGAGAGTGAGAGAGACAGAGAAAGAGAGAAACAACTTTA
>PVKS010038555.1:0-17843 GCA_004027875.1 Aplodontia rufa
CAATAGGCACAAATCACACCAAAAGATATTCAAGATGGTGCAAAATACAGCAATAATCACAATGTCAGGGTCTGAGAATCCCATATATATTCTAACTCTGAATATGAATAGACTCATTGCCCCAAACAAAAGATACAGATTAGCTTACTGGATCAAAAAACAAATTCCAACAAGATGCTGCCTGTCAGAATCAAAAACAGACATAAACTGAAGGTGAAATGTTGGCAAAATGTCTTCCAGGCTTGTGAATTTAAAACAGCAAGCTGACATTGCAATCTTAACACCCAATAAAGTTAATTATGACCACTAATTAGTCAGAAAGGACAAAGAAGGTCACTATATCTTAGTAAAAGGAACACTTCATCCAGCAGACATAATAATAGTTAACGTTTATGCCTCCAATTACAATCCCCTCAAATGTATGGACAAAGTACTCAAGGATATTGGACCCCCTTATCAATCTCAGCACAATCATACAGGGGAACTTTAATACATTATTAACAATAGACAGATCATCAAAGTCAAAAACCAACCAAGATATCTCTAACACAAACAACTCTATTAAACAACTGGTTGTAACAGACATTTACAAAATATTCCATCTCAAATCTGCTGAGTTTACATTCTCAGGAGCTCACCAATCTTTCTCTAAAATAGACCACATCCTATTCCACAAAGCTAAACTTAACAAATATAAAAAGGACGATATAGTCCCATGTATCCTGTCAGACCACAATAGTATGATCTTAGCAGTTAACAGCAAGAAAAACAACAGAAACTACTCAAATACTTGGAAATGAACAAAGGATAGATTTTTTAAAAAAGGTAATGAGGACTGACATCATGAAATTCTTGGAGATTGAAGAATTCAAGATGGCAATCTGAAGAGATACAGCCTTCCCCAGTGCCTCTGGGAGAGGATGTGGAACCCCTAGTTCATCCACTATATTTTGAGGTGTGTTTGGGGAACTAGCATCTTGAAAACCCAGCCCTAATTTTCTCAGTGGATTTGAGGAGCAGAGACTTGGAAGAAATGAGTGGAGAAAAAGAGAGATTTTTTTTTCATCCCAGCTGGGACACAGTGCGTGGCTCTCTTTGTTTACATTTGGCAAGGGAGTGGGAGTGCAGTCTAACAGCTGGCAAACACATTGACATTGATAAGCCTCCTTGTTTTAAAGGTAGCCCAATTAAAAATTCTCATCCTGCACTTACACACCATCTGCTGAGGAGATCATTGTCTGGAAGCTGCCTAAAGAAAAGCCTAGTAGAACAGGCTTTCTGGTGGCATGAGTGCTGACCATCCTCCATCTTTGATGCCCTAGAAGTCTTCTACTCTCCCAACTAAGGCTGGTTATCTTTGGATTTCAGAGCATGCTCTGAAAGTTGCAACAGGAGATGTATACAGACCACAGGCTGAACCAGAAAAAGACTGCTTTGAACATGCCCTATCTCCATTGTGTTTAGGGAGTTTTGGGTTTGTGGAGGAAAGGGAAGCATTTCTCAGCCCTATCCACCCCCATCCCAGGGAGAAGGATCACATTACAAGTTAAATGCCCTGAATTTCTTGTCCCAGCTCAAATATCATAGAAGCCTGTTTCAGCAACCACCAGCAGAGAGAGCATTGAAAACATCTCATAAGACTTTTGATTTCGGATCTTCTGAAAAACCAAACTGAGACACTCTGCCACTGAAACCCAGATGGATAGTGAACATCTTCTCCCAAAGGGATCAGAGACATTCTTACTGACAATAGTTCAAAGTTTTTGTTAAAAATTTCTGAGAGACTGGGAAAAAAGATAGTGAGCTGAAGAGAAGTGGCTCCAAGTCTAAATGGGAATATCCCAGTTTATCTTCAGTTTTTTGAGGTGCATTCCAGGGAATATATTTATGAACTTCTAGTCCTAGTTTGTGAAGCTTTTTTGAGGAGCTAGACATGGGAATTTTGCATAAACACATAAAAGGGTTTTTATCCATCCTGCCAGGAATGAAGCAGGTGGGCTTTGTTTGTTTAAATTCCACTGGCAGAGCTGCTATTGGAGAGTGGCTAACAGAGAGTGGTGAAAAAGAAAGGATTTTATCCATCCCATCAGGGATGCAACAGGTCAGCTTTGTTTACATTCCACCAACAGAGCATGGGAAAAAAAGGGCTTTTATCCATCCCACCAGGGACACAGAAGTTCAGGTTTGTTTATTTACAATAACCAGGAGAGTGGGCTGCAAGCAGCTGAGGCTGTGAGTAACTGCTGTGGCTGTGGAGCTGAACACACAAAGTGACCTCATCATTGCTGGGATCCCATGCTTTATAAAAACAGAGCATCAGGCCAGCACATTTATAGACACCCACTGAGCTCATATACTGTGGGGGATGAGAGCTGTGTTGGAAAGTGACTTGCTGAGGTGCCCAGCAGTACAGGCTGCCCAGTGGGAAGTCAGGCTGCATTCTGAACCCCAGGAGGCAGCTCTCTCTGGCTTTTTAGAGCAGCCTATGAAAACTGCATCAGAAAATGGCCACTGGCTTCAGTCTGTCCAGGAAGAGAAGCCCTTGGCCAGGTCTAAGCTCCACTTTGCTTAGGGGGTCCACTCCCCTCAACCAGAAGGTTCATGTGACAATTTAAAGGCTTTACATCTTCTGCCACAAGATACATTGTCTGCATCTCCCAGCAGAGGGAGAATAGAAATCATCCATACTCCCTGCTTATTAAGTCTTTGGGCTTCAGATCCTCTGGGAAGCTGGCAAACATCAGGGTTTGTCAGAACCAGTCCTCTTCATTGGAAACCCCTCCTAGAAATGCCAGGAGTCTGAGGATACCCGAGTCCTCTTTGTGAGATCATATAACCACAGACTGAGATACACTCATATCAAAACCCAGAAGGACACTGAACATCTCCTCCCAAAGGTATCAGAGATACTCTTACTGTCTGAGTTCCAAGTTTTCATTAAGAATTTTTAAATTTTATTGGGTTTTGCATACATATAGACATTTTTTTCTTGCTTGCTTTCTGTTTATCTCCTGTTCTTGATGTGTATTGGTATAATATCTGGAGCAGTTTATCAGTTCACAAACATAAAAATATTAACTATTTTTTCTTTTGTTTTCTAGATTTTTTTGCTCTCCTTCTTTATTTTTATTTTTATTCTCTTTTATCTGTTCCTGTTTGTTTTAGTTTTTGTCTTTGCACATTTCTTCATTTTCTTATCCTCCTTCCTGAAAAGAGGGATTCTGATCAGTACATTTAGTATCAGAAGTATAATGTGTGTGACCACCTTATTTACATGCTTCTACCCTTATGCGCTCTCCCAAAACTTATTAATATTTCTTTTATCTCTCCTGTATTTTACCACTGCTATCCCTGCTTCCCCTGAGATCTTTTTTTATTCCTTTTTCTGTTTTCATTTCTTTGTTTAATTTATTCTTTTCTTTTTTCTTTCTCATTATTGTTTGTTCTATCTCTCTTCAGAAGATCCTATACTTCCTTCAATTTCTCACTGTCCACAATTGGATAACAATAAAATAGCTAATAATGTCCTTGGGTTTAAAAGAACCATGCCTCAAATTAACCTCTTCTCCCATGTACTCTCTCAATTCCTGACCTATTTGCTATTCTCTCTCTTCCTAACTCAAAGCCTTTAGCCTACTCACATCCCATTTTGATCTTTTCCTTATTCCTAATTGAATTGCTGAATACATGCTAACACCTTCTAGTTTTTGTACCTAGGAGCTCCACACTACATCCCTTCCCTTCTTCCTTGGATTTCTAGATTGTACTTGTCCCTATCTACAGAGGCTCTGCAAACTGAAGTGAAGGTCATTCTTCAAAACGGGTACTTACTTCTTATATTAATATATTTTGAGTGATTTCATGGAAGAAAACTGCTGCTAAAAGTGCTAATCACAATTATAATTGTTTTAGTGGAAATTGATCAGTATATTCACCTATAGGCTCACAGTTCTTCATTGACTGGACTGAAAGCCATTGAGCTGTGCTTCCCAAGTATCAACCCAGCCCTAAGAAGCACAGGCATAAGAAGGTCACAACAGTAACTAACAGTCAGTCTTCAAGCCACATTCCTTGTATCTGATAATGAGGAAAAGGGGTAATTACTCCCACCCTCTCCCTCACAGTTCCCCATCCATGGCAGGGGTCCTAGATGAAAACCAATAAAAATATATCAACATTATGATCAGTAACTTAATCATGGATTGGAAAGAAGAATTAAGGAATGAGATCAGAGAGCAATTTCAGGTGATGAGAGACAAATTTCATAAGGAAATAAGGTAACAATTCCAGGAAAAGTAAGACCATATTTATAAAGAGTTAGATATCCTGAAGAGAGATGTAGCAGAGCTATCAGAATTGAAAAATACTGTCAACCAAATCAAATCCTAACTACAAGATACTAACACCAGAGTAAACTCAATTGAAAATAAAACCTCAGATCTCAAAGAACCTACATTAGATAGTGAAGACAGGTTGAGCAATGTCCAGTAAAAGGAGATCAGACAAGAAAAGAAACTTATCATGTATGACCACAACTTCCAAGTAATATTTGATGAGATGAGAAGAAATAACCTGAGAATATTTGGACTGGAAGAAAACATCTAACAACAAACAGGAGGCATTAAGAACATATTAAATGAAATTATCAAGGAAAACTTTCCTCATATCAGGATTGATCCAGATCACCAAATCCAAGATACCTATAGAACACCAAACAGACTTAACAAAATGAGAAATTCACCAAGACATATAATATATAAAATAATTGACAGAGAAACGAAAGAAAGAATTCTAAAAGCAGCTAGGGAGAAACCTCAAGTCATGTTTAGAGGCAGACGAATCGAAGTCACTATGGAGTTTTCAAACAAGACAAGGAAGGCCAAAAGAGCTTGTAACAACATATTTCAAGTCTTGAAAGAGAACAATTTTCCCCTGATATTAATATACCCTGCAAAAATCAGCTTTAACTGTAATGGAGAAATTAAATACTTCAATGATAAATTCAAGCTAGCAAAACACATGAACACAAACCCTGCATTACAGAATATTCTCAAGTACATTATTCATTAAGAAGAACATGCTAACCCCTAAAGAATCACAGTACACTCCAATAAGAACTCAAGATGCTGCAAAACACAGCAACAATCACAAATTCTGGGACTCAGATTCCCATATCTATTCTAACTCTGAGTGTGAATGGTCTCAATGCCCCAATTAAAAGACACAGATTGGCTTCCTGGATCAAGAAATAAAACCCAACAATATTTTGTCTACAAGAGACACACCTCACACTCAAAAATAGACACAAACAGAAGGTGAAATGTTGGCAAAGTATCTACCACATCTGTGGCCCAAAAAAGCAAGATGGAGTGGTGTTTCTAACATCTGAAAAAGTTAACTTTGATGCAAAGGACACAGATGGACACAGATGGACACTACATCATTCTAAAAGAGACAATTCACAAAGAAGACTTATTGATAATTAACATTTATGCCACCCATCATAACACTCAAGGACATTAAACCCTCATTGATTTCAACAAAATAATACTGGGGTATTTCAATACACCTTTATCAACATTGGACAGATCATCAAAACAAAAGATCAACAAACATATCTCCAATCTGAACATCTCTATTAGTAAATTGGGCTGAACAAACATCTACATAATAAGCAATCCTAAATCAGCTGAATTTACATTCTTCTCAGGAGCTCACGGATCCTTCTCAAAAACAGACCACATCCTAGTCCACAGAGTTAACCTTAACAAATTCAACAAAATTGTGTATAATCCTACGTATCCTGTCAGATCACAATGCCGTGTTCTTAGCAATCAACAACAACAACAACAACAACAACAACAACAAAACAAAAGCTACTCTAAAAATTGGAAATTGAATAATACTTTTTAAATGAAGAATGGATAAAAGACCAAATGAGATAAGAAATTAAAAAATATTGGAAATGATTGGGAATGAAGAAACAACATACCAAAACCTTTGGGATAGTATGAAAGTGTATGCAAGCACTGAGTGCATACATCAAAAATCAGGAAAGAATCCAAATAAATAACCTTATGCTCAAACTCAAACTCCTGGAAAAAGAGGAACAAACAAAACCAAAACTAATAGATAACAGGAAATAACTAAAATCAGAGCTGAAATCAATGAAATGGAGAACACAAAAATACAAATTATCAACAAAACAAAGGTTTGTTTCTTTGAAAAAATAAATAAGATCTACTGACCCCTTGCCAACCTCACCAAAAAGAAGACTGAAATGAAGAGCATCAATAAAATCAAAGAAAAAAATGAAGTTGTTACCACAAACTGAATCAAAATCCAGAAATTTATCAAAACTTATTTTGAAAATGTATACTCTGCCAAGTTTTATAATCTGGAAAATATGGACAGATGCATGGTCACATACGACAGCCCCAGTATAACACTGGAAGACATTGAAAATCTAAACCAACCTATCTCAGGCTCTGAAATGAAAACAGGAATCAAAGGCTTTCAAAAAAAAAGAAAACTCCTTGTCCTGAGAATTTTGGCAGAATTCTACCAAATGTTTACAAAAGAATTAACACCAAACCTCTATAAGATTTTTTATGAAACTGAAAGGGTCTGAGCATTACCAAACACTTTTTATGAAGAAAATATAACTCTCATACCAAAATCTAATGAAGACTCATCAAGAAAAGAAAAATAAAGACCAATTTCCCTGATGAACATAGATGTGAAAATTCTTAATAAAATTCTAGCTAATTAGATACAAAAGTGCATTAAAAAGGAAATACATCATGATCAAGTGGGCTTCATTCCTAGAAAACAGGCTGCTTCAACATTTGCAAATGTATAAATGTAATTCACCACTTGAATAGAATTAAAAATAAAAAATGTAAAATTGTCTTAATTGATGCAAAAAGGCCTTTAATAAAATTCAACATCCTTTTATGCTCAAAACTCTGGAAAAGATAGGGATCAAGGTAAGATATTTTAACTAGGTAAGATCCATTTATGATAGACCCATAGTGAACATTATCCTCAATAGAGAAAGACTGAAAGCACTTCCACTGAATTCAGGAACAAGACAAGGCTGTCCACTTTCATTACTCTTATTCAATACAGTCCTTGAAACCCTTGACAGAGATATCAGACAAGAGAAGGAAATCAAAGGAATTTGAATAGTAAAAGAAGAAGTCAATTTGTCTCTATTCGCTGATGACATGATCCTCTACCTTGAAGATCCCATAAGTTCAGCCAGAAGACTTCTAGAGCTTATAAACAATTTCAGCAACATGCCTGGCTATAAGATCAACACCAATATATCATTAGTTTTCCTATACTCCACCAACAAGGACACTGAAGAAGAAAGTAGGAAATCTGTCCCATTCACTTTCTTCTCCAAAAAAATAAAATACTTGGACATAAATATTACAAAGTATGTCAAGGCCATATACAATGAAAAATATTGAACTTTACAAAAGAAATTACAAAAGATCTGAGTACATGGAAAAATGTTCCATGTTCATGGTTAGGTGGAGTCAATATCATCAAAATGATCATTCTACCCAATGCCCTATGAAGATTCAATTCAATCCCTATCAAGAGACCAATGACATTCTTCACAGATATAGAAAAAGCATTATTCAAATTTGTATGGAATAATGGAAGACCCAGAATAGCCAAAACATTACTCAGTAAAAAGGAGGAGGCAGGTGGCATCTCAATTCCTGACCTGAAATTATACTACAAGGCGACAGTAACAAAAACAGCATTGTTTTATTGTTACCAAAACAGAATTGAATAAAAATGGAATAGAATAGAGATTTCTGAGATGAACCCTCATACCTTTAACTATTTGATATTTGATAAAAGGGGCAAAACCATAGTGTGGAAGAATGATAGCCTGTTCAACATATGCTATTGGACAAATTGAAAAGCAATCTGTAGACAACTGATATTGATACTTACTTTTCATCCTTCACAAAAATTAAATCAAAATGGTTCAAGGATCTAGATATTAAATCAGCAACTCTACAATTGTTTGAAAAAGAAGTAGGATCAACATTACATACCATAGGGTAAGCAGAGCCTTCCAGAACAGGACTCCCATGGTGCAAGCAGTAAAATCAAGAATACATGCATGGGATGTAATTAAACTAAAAAGCTTTTGCACAGGAAAGGATTCAGTCAAGAGTCTCGAGAGAAAACCTACAGAATGGGATGAAATTTTTGTCTGCTACACCTTGGACAGAGGGCTAGTCTCCAGAATATACAAAGAACTCAAAAAATTAAATACCATAACCACAAATAACTCAATTAATAAATGGGCTCTGTAATAACCGAAAGCTTCTCAATGGAGGAAGTCCAAAAAGCTCATAAATATATGAGAAAATGCTCTACATCACTATCAATGAGAGAAATGCAAATCAAAACTTCACTGACATTTCACCTCATTGCATTCAGAGTGGCAAAAATGTAGAAAACAAACAATGGCATTTGCTGGAGGAGCTGTGAGGCAAGAAGAACACTGTTACATTGCTGGTGACAGCAAACTAATACAGACACTCTGGAAAGCAATGTGAACACTTCTCAAAAAATTAGGGCTAGAACACGTTTTGACCCAGCTATCCCACTCCTGGGTATCTTCTGAAAAGAGCTAGAATTGGTATACTATAGGGACACAGCTACATCAATGTTTATAACAGCTCAATTTACTATAGCTAAATTATGGAACCAATCCAGGTGCCCCTCAATTGATGAATGGATCCAAAAACTGTGGTACATATATACAAAGGAATATTACTCAACTATTAGAGAAAATATTATGGCATTTGCAGCCAAATGGATGGAGATGGAAAAAATTTTGCTAAGTGAAGTATCCTAAACTCAGAATCAAATGCCAAATGTTTTCTCTCGTTTGTGGAAGCTAGACTATAAGCAGAAATGGTAGTTAGATGGCTAACTTAACAATTACCTCAACATGTAGAATTCTTACATGATCATGGGGGAACTTTGCTTGGATTCCTGGGGGACATTGGGAGGATGGTAGGGAGGGGGAAAGGGAATAGGAAGGACATTGAGGTGACCAGAGGGAGGTAGTTTGGGGGAATCTAACCTTAGGGAACCTCTGACTTCCATGAGAAGTCCAGTTAACTTCAGGCTTAAGTAAAGTGAATCATGCAACCATGGGGAATCCAAAGGAGGGAAACCATGGTCTGGCACCAATATTGACTTGTTCTTTCATTCCACTTTTGTTCTTGATTGTTTGACAATGAATACCTCCTAATTGTAAGACCATGTTTATCAAATAAATTTTTTTAGAAAATAATTTTTTTATTTTTCATCTTTTTTGTGTAAGTATAGTTAAATACTAGTATCACCAAAAATATTGGCTATCACTACCATTAGTTTCATAGGCTGAATTCAAATGTGTACTGTAATCTGTTCTAAATAACCAATTTAAAACTTTTTTTGTAAACTTTGAGTGTACATATTGATAATCTACTATTAGTGCATGAGGTGTTGGAAATTTTTAAGGGTAACTAACAGTTCACAAGAAAGGGGTTAGACTTCTGAACTCAACTTTCCTGTCAATACCCCAACCTAAGTAAGAAACTGGACAAAATTCCTAATCCAACAGCTTAGTCCTTAAGGGGGGAAAAAGGAAAAAGATCCCCCAAGTCTTGTATTGTTTCCACAAAGGGATCTCCAGTCAAATGAGAAGAATCTTTTCGGACATGAGAAATCAAACTCAAAGAGGTTTACCTCAATCCCACAACTCCTCTAGCAAGGCTGGTGACCAGGATGAAAATCTAGGACAACTTATCAATAATCAGATAATAAAAAGGAATAACAAATTAAAAGAAGTGATAATGAAGGGAATAAATAAGAAAATATAATTAGAGAAATTGATATTCTCAAAAAGGAAATATCAGATCTAAAATCTGCAGTCAATGACATGAGAGGATCCATGTAAGAATTTAATAATAGACTAACTTCAGTAGAAAACAGAACCTCTGCTATTGAAGAAAGAACATCTGTCAATGTGGACAGGATGAGCAAACTAGAGTGCACTGAAGACAAAAAAGGGAAAACAACTACGAGGACATGATCAGAATTTCAAAACTATTTGGGATGAATTGAGAAGAAACAATATGAGAGTAATTGGGAGACAGAAAGAAATTGAGATATGTATGAAAGATATGAGGAACATCCTCAAGGAAATTGTGAAGGAAAACTTCTCATATAAAAATCAAATTAGATAAGCTCATTCAGGAAGCTTACAGGACACCCAATAGGCCCAATCAAAGGAAAAACTCATCAAGACACATCATATTCAAATGTACAACAGGGATACCAAGGAAACTATATTAAAAGCAGCAAGGGAGAAACACCAAATCACAATTACAGGTAAGCCAATAAGAATTGTCTGTGACTTTTCAACCCCGACTCTGGAGGCAAGAAGGTCTTGGAAAGAAATCTTTCAACATCTGAATGACCACAACATGCAGCCAAGAATTCTATACCCAGCAAAATTCAGCTTCAAATTTGATGGAGAAAGAAGAACTTTTCATCAGACAAAAATGGCAGCATTCATAAGCAGAAAATCCACCTTAAAATGAATTTTCATGGAAATACTCTAGACAGAACAACTAGTAATTGATACCCAAAACTCACAAACAGAGATAATTCAGTAAATGTATCACACATCAATAACCAACCAAGACAACCCCAGGACTAGCTAAATAAGATGGAAGGACTGTGAACCAATTACACACATCTATTTTAACACTGAATGTAAATGATTTAAATGCACCACTCAAAAGACACAGGCTTGCAGAATGAATCAAAAAATTAAATCCAACAATATGCTGCTTACAAGATTCCACCTAACAGGCAATTATATCCACGGATTCAGGGTAAAAGGATGGAAAAAAATCTACCATGCATATGGCCCAAGAAAGCAAGCTGATGTCATAATACTAATATCTAACAAAGTAGATTTCAAACATAAATCAATCAGAAGAGATTAAAAGGCCACTACTTAATACTAAATGGAACCTTAGAACAGGAAAAAAGAACCATAGGTAATATTTACTCTCCAAACAACAGTGCACTTATGTGAATAAATTACTTTACAACATTAAATCACCCATGGACCTCAAAACAATGATACTGGGAGACTTCAACACTCCTCTGTCACCATTAGACAGATCATCAAAACAAAAAAATCAATAAAGACATCACCAGCCTAAATAACTCCGTAAATCAAATGGACTTAACAGACATACATAAAATATTCCACATAAATTTAGCAGAATGCACTTTCTTCTCTGCAGTACATGGATCCTTTTCCAAAAAGAACCATATTCTGGTTCATAAAGATAATCTCAGCAAATATTAAAAATAGATATTATTCCATGCATCTTATCAGACCACAATGCCATGACCCTGGCAGGCAACAGTAAAAACCATAAAAGAAAACTAGCATATTCATGGAGATTAACTAATACTCTACAGAATGAATAATGAATCCAAGAAGACATGAAAGTAGAAATACAAAATTTCTCGGAAGAGAATGAAAATGAGGACATAACATACTGAAATCACTGTGACAGCATTTCAGATTCTACTTTTATGTGGGAAAAATTTTCTTTCACAATCTCTTTCAGAATATTTCTCATACCATTGGTGTGTGTCTCAATTTCTTCCTGTATTCCAAATGAAGACCCAACATATCTAAAACTCTGGGACAGTATGAAAGCTATCCTAAGGGGACAATTTAGAGCACTGAGTGCCCACATTAAAAATAAAGAGAGATCCCAAATTTAAGTTTATGCTCCATCTCAAAGCCCTTCAAAAGGAAGAACAGTCTAACCCCAAAGCCAGCACAAGACAGAATAATCAAGATCAGAGCTGAAATCAATGAAACTGAGAACAACAACAACAACAACAAAAAGAATTGATGAAACAAAGAGCTGGTACTTTGAAAAAATAAACAATATAGATAGACCCCCTAGTGAATCTCACTAAAAGAAGGAGAGAAATAACACAAATCAATATAACCTCCAATGAAAAGGGAGTGATCACCACTGACCGCATGGAAGTCCAATAAATTATAAGATCATATTTTGAAAACCTATACTCCTACAAATTTTGAAGAAATGGATAAATTTCTAGACACATACAACATCCATAAATTGACTCAGGAGGATACTGAATTCCTAAACAACCCAATCACAGGCACTAAAATCTCTATGGCAATTAAAAGTCTACCAAAGAAAAAAAGCCCAGGACTTGATGGCTTCCCCACTGATATTTACCACACTTTTGAGTAGAAACTAATACCTCTTCTATTAAACTATTTCAAGAAATTGAAAGGAGGAGGAAAAACATGGTGGTCACCCCAGCAACACTGACTCCCAGACACTCCTGAGAGTCACCTCATGCTGCACATCTACACGCAGATTCCCACGGTAGGACGAACCTCCCAATACGGGCAAACATTACACCCTGCTAATTCTTTAACCCCAAAAGAAGAGTGAAGAGCATTAACAAAAAAAGGAGGAAGTTTGTGGCACACATATGACCAGCCCCACACCAATGGGGAGGGGGAACTTCCCCATAGGGGAGCAAGTTACCCCTAATCAGATCCCCTATCCCTGATCTGAATGCTCTTCATATATATGAAATTGGAATTAAGATTGGGTAGTTTGCGTTCTCAGTAGCAGAATTACAGAGGTTCCTGCAAGCGGCCGCAGCTGGCAGGTGGGGCTGGCTGCTCAGCAAAAAACACTCTAGGTCTCTCTGCCACCGGGCAGAAGTCCAGAATATAAAATGGAGAAAGGAAGCCACCTTCCTAAATATGTACCTCAGCAAAGCCCACTGCAATCTCCCTGATTTGACTGCTCTTCAGGTTTATGAACATGGAATTAAGTTCAGGTAGTGTTTTTGTTTGTTTGTTTGTTTGTTTTACTCTCAGTTGCAAAAGTACATCGGACCCTGTGAGTGGCTGTAGCCATCACATTTTACGGAGGGAGGGGCTGGCTGCTCAGCAAGAAACACTCTCGGTCTCTCCACCTCAGAGGTCCGGAATCTAATTTGGAGAAAGGGAGCCAGGTTCCTAACTATGCACCACTGCAAACTCCCTGATCTGACTGCTCATTAGTCTACCTAATCTTGCATAAATCGCTGGGAAGAAATTGCTAACACTAACAGGCATGTAGACAGCCTATCACCATTGTGACGTGTCCTGGAGGGAGGGCACATCCCTGAGGTAGAGTGGGTCGCCCAGCAATATTACGGGGCTTCAGCTTTGAATATATGGGGCAGCTTGGGCTCCACCTTAGCTTCTGAGCTCCTCTCATAGCCAATGCTGAGTAGGCCTGGACCTCTCTAGCAGGACTCCTCCTAGTGCTTGCAATGGAGAATCACAAACACTGGCACAATCTGGCCCTGTTTCTGAGGATCTCAGCCAACCCAATAAAGCAGCTCTTGGGCCTTCTGAGGATCACAAGGCATGCATAGTGGGTCACCAGTGATCCTGAGGAAGCGAGACTCAGGCTAGCTACTCTCCTTGGATCAGTCAGAGACCCACCCATCTACAAAAGGATCAACTCGATTGTCTACAATTTCTGAGCCCCAGGTCCAAGAAATGTTTGGAGTATGGTTTGGCAGAAAGCAACCATCTCAGGACTCAACCCAGGAGGAGTTGAATACCCCTTTGCAACAGAAAATTTTAGAGGAGATCCTCCAAGAAAATCCAGGCCACGAGACTCAACCAATCTGCTTCTCCCCAAACAAGCTCAACTCCGAAAAATCCCCCAGCTTGATGTCGGCATGGATTGCACCACCACATTATACATACCTCCTGATCTAAGGGTCAGAAAATCTCAGAACAGTAACAACTAGTTTTGCAGGTTTTATTGGATTTTTTTAATTCTTTTTCATTTCTTCCTTTTTTATGGGATTCTGGTTGAAAAATAATATTTTTGAATTTTAACATTACTATGGATTTGGGGGTTTTTCTCTTGTTGATGGTTTTCTGTTTTTTATCTTTTTTCCTTCTCTTCTTTCTTTCCATACCATTTCCTCTGCTCCTTTCTTGCTTTATGATCATTACTGAATTCTGGTGTAGGAGGATGTAAATTCTTATTGGTGTGTACGTATTGGTGATTGGCTCTTATTACTTTTTTCTTTAGGTCTTATTTAACCCTACTGATAACTTCTTTCTCCAGTGTACTGCAGTAATCCCTAAATTTAAGCATCTTTATCACATTCTCACTCCAAGCCCTTACCCTATCCACTCCCCAGTCCTATGTACTCCTCAGTCCTATTAAAATAACCTACTCCACCCCACTCCCTAGTTTGCCTATACTTTATAATAGGTGTGTTTTTATACCTCCCCAATTCACTTCCTTGACTTCCAAATCAACACTTCTCTGCAATTTCAGAGAGATCCCATCAATTGAAGAAATTGAAATTCCTCAAAACAGTTACTTGCTTGGTATCATACTACACAGTGAGAGTTCTCTCAAAAAAGCTGCCCCTATTGGTGCTAATCATCAGCTACTCTGTTTCACTTGAAACAGATTATTATTTGCGCCTATAACCTCTCAAATTCTCACAGAACCGTCTGGCATCTCTAGGTCTATATTGACCAAATAACTCATCTTCACAATGAAGCAAAGTCATAAGAAGCTCCAATTTCTCTAATAAGAGTATCGAGGCTGAAATAAATGACAAGCTCTCTGACTCAGAAAATGAAGAAAAGCGGAAATAACTCTCCTCAAATTGAGAGTTCTCCATCTAAGGACCCCATAGCCGGGGCCCTAGATGAAAACGAAAGACATTGTGTCAGCACTATGATTAGTAATGCAATCAAAGAGTTGAGAGAGGAAATAAGGAAAGAGATCAAAGAGCAATTTCAAGAGATGAGAGACATATTCTACAGAGATATTAAGGATGAATTCCAGGAAATGAAAGATCAGCTGTACAAGGATATTGACATTCTGAAAAGAGATGTAGCAGAGCTATCAGGATTGAAAAACATTGTTAAGCAATTCAAATCTTCACTGGAAGACACCAACACCAGAGTAAACTCTAATGGAAATAGATCTTCCTATCTTAATACCAGTACCATGCTGTTTTTGTTACTATGGTTCTATAGTAAACTATAGTATAGTTTTAGATCTGGAATGACAAAACCACCTATTTCATCTCTCTTGCTTAGTAGTGTTTTTGCAATTCTTGGTTTCTTTTGTTCCAAATGAATTTGAGAATTGCATTTTCTATGTCTTTAACGAATGACATAGGTACCTTTATAGGGATAGCATTAAATCTATATAAATTTTCAGTAGAATGACCATTTTTATTATATTAATTCTGCCTATCCAAGAGCATGGGACATCTTTCCATCTTCTTAGGTCATCTTGGATTACATTCTTCAATGTTCAATAGTTTTCAGTGAAGAGATCTTTGATTTCCCTTGTTAGGTTAATTCCCAAGTTTTGATTTTTTTCAAAGCTATTTTGAAAGGGACTGATTTCCTGACTTCTTCAGTCCTATTATTATTAGTATATAGGAAAGCTATTGATTTATGCGTTTTGATCTTGTATCCTGTCACTTGCTAAATCTATTTATGAGTTCAAGCAGCTTACTGATGGAGTTTTTTGGATCTTCCAGATACAGGATCATGTCAACAGCAAGAGAGAGTTTGACTTCCTCTCTTCCTATTTTTATCCATTTGATTTCTTTCTCTTGCCTAATTGCTCCAGCTAGGGTCTCAAGAACAATATTGAATAAAAGAGGTGAGAGTGGACAGTCTTGACTTGTTCTCAATTTTAGTGGAAATGCTTTCAGCTTTTCTCCAGTTAGTATTATACTAGCTAAGGGTTTAGCATATATAGCCTTAAGAAAGTTCAGAAATTGTCCTATGAACACCATCTTCTATACAGTTTCGAATATAAGAAGGTGCTGGATTTTATCAAAGGCCTTTTCTGCATCCAATGAGATGATCATATGGTTTTTCTCTTTGATTCTGTTTAAGTGGTGGATTACATTAATTGATTTTCCAGGGTTGAAGCAACCCTGCATTCCTGGGGTGAAGCCCACTTGATCGTGATGTATTATTTCCTTAATAAGTTTTTAAACACGGTTTCCTAGTACTTTATTAAGTATTTTTGCATCCAAGTTCATAAGGGATATTGGTCTGTAGTTTTCTTTTCTTGATGTGTTCTTGTCAGGTTTTGGTATCAGAGATATGGTTGCTTCATAAAAAGTTGGGGGAGCATTCCCTCCTTTTCAATTTCTTGGAATATCTTTTAAGATGTCAATACCTATTCAAAAATGTCGTAAAAATCAGTGAAGAAGCCATGTGGTCCTGGTCTTTTCTTCTTTGGTAGACTTTTTTTTGAACAACCATACAAGTTTTAACAAAATAATATCAAATGTGTATAGATTATGGATATTACAATTACCCCAGGAGAGTCCCCCCAATTACCCACTCTATCCCTCCCTTTCACTTCCCCCATATCTCTAAGAAAGGATTACATTGTATAGCATTATATCTTATCTGAGTTTAACATATGTTAATAGACCAACTTTTTAATTGGTCAGGGTCTAGTCCCAACCTCCACAGATGAATGGAGACAATCGACCCTCAGATATCTGGGTTAAGCTGATTTTACTCATCATGATCTCTTCCATAACCATAAATTTGCCTTCAAAAGCTGCAATATCATGGTTTCTAATTGCTTTGTAATATTCCGTGGTATAAATGTACCACAGTTTTTGGATCCATTCATCCAGTGAGGGATATCTGGATTGTTTCCATAGCCTAGTAATAGTAAATTGTGCTGCTATGAACATCGATATTGCTGTGTCACCATAATGTGCTGATTCTAAGTCCCCTGGAATTATATCCAGGAGAGGAAAAACAAGACCATATGGTGGGCTCATCCCTAGTTTTTTAAGGATTCTCCACACTGCTTTCCTGAGGGGCTGTACCAGTCTGCAGCTCCACCAACAGTGTATTAGTGTGCCTATCTCTCCACAGCCGCTCCATCATTTATTACTGTTTATTTCCTTCATCTTTGCCATTCTGACTGGTGTGAGGAGATATCTTAATGTGGTTTTCATTTGCCTTTCTCTGATTACTAGAGATTTAGAGCATTTACTCATGTATTCTTTGGCTTGATCAATGTCCTCTGGTGAGAAGTCTCTATTTAGCTCTTTGGCCCACTTATCAATTGGGCTGTTGGTGTTTTTATAGTTGACATTTTTGAGGATTTTATAGATTCTGGATATGAGACCCTTGTCTGAGGAATCATAGTCCATGATTCTCTCCATTTCTGTAGGAAACCTCTTGACTCTTTGGATTGTTTCTTTGGCAGTACAAAAGCTTTTTAGCTTTATGGCATCCCATTCACTGATTTTTTACTTTACTTCCTTCACTTTGGAGACATGTTGAGAAAGTCTTTGCCGACTCCCAAATGTTGAAGTGTTGGACCAATTTTGTCTTCTATCAGTTGCAACATAGCTGGTTTGATGCCTAGCTCCTTGATCCATTTTGATTTGATTCTTGTGCAAGGAGAAAGATATGGGTCTAATTTCAACTTCCTGCAAGTGACTGACCAGTTATCCAGCACAATTTGTTGAAGAGGCTGTCACTTCTCCATGTAATATTTTGTCCCCTTTTGTCAAAAATCAGATGTTTAAAGATATGAGGATTTGTGTGAGGGTCTTCTATTCTATCCCATTGGTCTTCTTTCCTATCTTGATACCAGTACCATGCTGTCTTTGGTACTATGGCTCTATAGTATAGTTTTAGATCT
>PVKS010038556.1:0-17822 GCA_004027875.1 Aplodontia rufa
AATGGATCCAAAAACTGTGGTACATTTATACCATGGAATATTACACAGCAATTAGAAACAATGATATTGCAGCCTTTGAAGGTAAATGGATGGTTATGGAAGAGATCATGATGAGTAAAATCAGCTTAACCCAGAGATCTAAGGGTCGATTGTCTCCACTCATCTGTGGAGGTGGGGACTAGACCCTGGACAATGAGAACGTTCGTCTATTAGCATGTGTTAAATCCAGATAAGATGTAATGCTCTACAATCTAATACTTTTTTTAGAGTTATAGTGGGAAGGGGAAGGGAGGGATAAGGGAGGGTAATTGGAGGGGGCACTCCTGGGGATAATTGCAATATCCAGAATATATACACATTTTATATTATTTTGTTAAAATCTTGTAAGGTTGTTCAAAAAAATTTAAAAAAAATTTCTTGTAAAAAAAAAGTACAAAAACAGTAGAATGATATAATACACAGTAGACAAAGAGAGAGATGCACTATTCATGGATCTGAAAACTCAAAATTTGTAAGACATTCCTTTTTTTTCCGCAAGCAGAAGTATAGCTTCTATGCAATTTTATACAAATTAAGAATAGATGTATTGTTGAAATTGACAAGTGGATTCTAATATTTATCTGTAAATTCAGATAACATAAAATGAACACAAAATTTGTAAGATTATACTACCCCAATCCACAACTTCTATAATACACACTGAAACATAATACATAATTAATTTAAGAATTGACATAAATAAACAGTAACCAATGCTGGAGGGGTTATGGGGAGATAGGAACACTAGCACACTGTTGGTAGAAATGAAGATTAGTATAGCCATCTCTGGAAAGCAGTATGGATATTCCTCAAAATATCAAAGGTATCTGCACCATATGACCCCCTATCCCCAGAGTAGTTAGAATGAGTACATCGCAGCAACACAGCAAAATCAATGTTTGTAACAGCTCAATTTATCATAGCTAAATTATGGAATCAAGTCAGATACCACTCACTGGAGGAATGGATCCAAAAGCTCTAATATGTGTGTGTGTGTGTGTGTGTTCTACTCAGCTATTAGAAAAAAATGATATATGGCAGACTTTGAAGGTAAATGGATGGTAATGGAAGAAAGCATGCTAAGCAAAATTAGCCAAACCCAGAGTCAAGGGTTGAATGCATTTCTTCATTTGTAGAGGATGGAGTAAAGCCCAGGCTTGGGTGAAAGGTAGTCAGACTCATGTAAAAGACTCATCAAAGGCATAGTAACACATAATCTATGGGAACCATAGGCATGTAGGTGGGGGAAGACAGTGGTGAGAGTCAGAGGATGGGAGAGGGAGGGAAGACAGGCAAGGATCTAGGGAGACAATCAAAAATGTGGCATACTCTTTACCCCCCTTGAAGTCAAACAATACTTATGCAATAATTTAATTCTGAAAAATTCACAATCATATATCCATAATATGTGTGTGTGTGTGTGTGTGTGTGTATACATATAAAGACATTTATATCTCTTATAGGGGTGCAATATAGAAAAATCTAGAGACTGGTGTGTGGGTGATGTGGGGGTAACTATGGTTTAAGATCAAGTGCATATCACAATGTTACTTTTTACACATTTATGATTTCACAACAACTCAGCTCCTTAATAAAAGTATCTCAGTGGCTGGAGCCCCGGCTCAGTGGTTTTGGTGCTTTCCTCACATGCACCCGGGTATGGATTCAAACCCCAACACCACATACACAACAAAGTGTCGGAACGACAAAACCCGAATGAAAAACTAAGTGAAATTGATTTTTTTTCCTCTCTCTTTCTCTTATTGTCACTTTGTCTTAAAAATAAAAAAAAATCTCAAAAATAGTGCTAGATTAAAAAAAAATAACTGGCATAAAAACAAATGAAACAGAAGAAAAGGTCCAGAATAGCCTCATGTGACTATTTAAATGATTTTCAATGAAAATTCTCAGATAGCTCAATCGAGAAAGCATAATTCTTCCAAAAATGGAGCTAAAGAGTAAAATATGTGTTCACTAAAAATTGACCCCAGACCCTACATAAAATTAAAATGCAAGAGATACACACATAAAACTTCTAAAATAAAATATATGGGTAATTTTTTTTAACATGAGTTAGGCAAAATTTCAGATATGTCAGAAGAAACATAATGTAAAATTATAGAAATCATATTTCTTTAAAATTAAAAATCTAACTTTTTGATACATATAAAAATAAAGATACATATAAAAAGAAGCAAGAAACAAATCTGGGAGAAAAAACCTGAAAAATATACATCCAACATGACTTGTGTTCAGTGTGTGCAAGAACCTTTGCATTTTGCATTTCATTGTGGAGATAACCTCCAAAGAAGGTTAAAAAAAACTTTCAAAACAAGTTTACCAAAGAAGACATACTAATGGCAATAAGTAAGATTGTAAATGTATGCTGAAAATCAATAAATATGTGGGAAATGCAAATTAAAACTACAACAAGATATTACCTGAACAGTCTTTATATTAACAGACTGCTAAATAGACACTACTGACAGACTAACAATACCAAATATTGGTGAAGATGTCAAACAAAACAACAAACACATGGATTATTAGTGAGAATGCAAACTGAATAGCATCTTTAAAAAACAATGGGCAATATTAGTTCTAAAGTTTCTGATGCACCGTAGAACCCAAGAATCCCAAGAGTAGGTAGATTTGGATTTTTATCAAAGAAAGACATTTATTGGGGAAAAATGTGCATTTATAACTTTTTAGAAGCTTCATTTACGATGGTTAAAATCTAAAATTAAAATAGACAATGGATAACAATAGTGTCAAGCAAGTCTCAAACATCAGCTATAAAGGATTCTAAATATTTTACTAAAAGAAATGGAAATGAGGAAAAACCGACAAAATCTGAGGAAACATAATTTTAACTTGATTACATGCATACATTTACCAAAACATCACAAGGTACCCATTAATACATGCATTTTTGGTTTTTATGTTATTGGTTAATGTAAATTTAACTAAAAATGAATAAAATAAAATCACTCCAAGCTACATATTAAATAAACAAATATTGCACATAACTAAATACTATTCAGTAATTAATAGGAAGAATCTAAGTATATACATTGCCTGAGTGGATTTCTAAAACATTAGTCAAAATGAAAGAAGTCAGCTGTAAAAAACTATATGTATGATTATGTTCTTATAAATAATCGAAAAGGCAAAACCATAACTATCAGTGATCATGTGGATCCTGAGATGGGAAGATTCTCAGCATTGATGGTAGAGATTCAGGAGAAAACTTGCAGGAGACACTATCATAAAACTCCGTATCATGGTTGTTACAGGCAATATACATTTGTCAAAACTAATTGTAGACATGAATTTGACAAATTTTTCAACTAATATTTTTGTCACAATGAATTTTAATTAATAATCATATTATATTTTTCCATATCTAAATTTTCTTGCTGAATACATCCCTACTGAAAAAAAAACCTTATTTAGAGGCTGGAGCAGTGGCTCAGTGGTTATGGTGCTTGCCCAGCATGAGCAGGTACATGGGTTTGAACCCCAGCATCATGAAAGTGTCGCAGCAACAAAGGCCACATGAAAAACTAAATAAAATTGATTCTCTCTCTCTCTCTCTCTCACTATCCCCCTTACTTTAAAAATAAATATTTAAATTAAAAGTCTTAGAATGGAAGCTTGAAAATTATTTTTCTGCTTTTTACTCCAATTCTCACAAGACATGGTTTGGATGATGAATTAAACCATATAAGGGTATGTAACTGAAGAAATTGATCTGTTGTACAAAAACAGATTTTGTATTTAAACATATGTACTAGACCTCTGTGCATGGATGAGGTTAATCATTATTTATGTGGAGAACAGGAAAGGAGACCAAATGGAAATACATCTGAAAGACACCAACATTTTGAGGATAGGTAGAAGATCTGTAAAAGAGGCTGAGTCAAATTTATTGTGGGATAAGGAAAAACAGTTTTGGCTCAGAGCATTCAACATGTGGAATTTCAGTAAAAACAAAACTTTCAACTTAAAAAGGTAAAAAGAACAAAAAAAAATTTGAAATAGTACTGTTGAAAAACACCACTATTTGTTGTGTCCCAACTTGATACTTATTTGATTGTTTCATTGATAAGAAAAGTGCTACTATTTTAATAGTCCTTGTATAAGTCTTAGTGCAGATTGTGCATGTTAGCTCAGGCATGTTCCCAGGAGCTGTTGATCCGAATATGCAAATGCTGAAGAATACAAAATTATGTGAAAATATTTTCCAAAGCAACTTTACAAAGTTACATTCATATAAGCGACTTCTGAAAAAATCTACTCTTCCTTTTCTCAACAATTGTCTTTGTCATCAAAAATAAAAACTGTAATTTTTATCTACTGAAAAAAAAACATGAATTTTAATACATGCATACAACCATGCAATGCATATTCCTTTTTTTCATAAAATGTTTTCCTCATCCCAACAAGTTCTCTCATGACTTTCTTAGTTCTAAAGTGCTTTTTAAAAGGTATTTTATGATTAGAAGGTGTTTTAGATTTGTGAAATGTGATTTATACACTTTTTTATTTTATCATTAGTGTTTTATGTGTTCTTCCTAAGAAATCTTCAAGTTTTCATTTATGATCTATTTTGAAATAGTTCATGGATGATAGATATGGGAAATTGCCAGAAGCCACTGGGCCAGGCAGCAAACCTCCTACTCACTGAATCTACAAGCTCAGGCATTCATGGGAATGTATCCACTCGGGCCATTGTCAGAGGATCCCTACCCTATTGAGGTACTCAATTTAATCATCACCTATAGAAATTCCTGCTGTGACCTCAACCCAATTCAGCCTATAAAAGACCACCTACCTGAAAGCCATTTTCTGCTTGAGAAATGTATCCCTGTAACTATTTCAATAAACCTTGATCTGCTGAGGTCTGGTTCCTTTCTTTCTGCACTTGCACCCACTTTTTCAGACTCTTTTCCTTTCAGTTGGTGTGGAAATCCTGGACAGGAAAGTGGGGCTCTTAGGCTCCCTCCTGTGCTCTTCCCTCCACTTCTACCTTATTCTTTACTCTATCAGTCTTCACTTCCTTTTATACAAGATTTGAGATTCAGAGCATCCTCCATGTTCGCTACAGCTAAATGGCAGCTGGAACGTGACCGGAAATCAAACCCTTCCTGGAGTGAGATTTTTATAGCCTCATTGCTATGTCAATGGAGCAAAAGCTTTTCTGAGCTCTTTGTTGGGTTCCTCTGGAAACCTCATTCTTGTCTACTTTCACTCCTCTCCCAGACCTCTAGATCACAGATCCATTCTCGATTTGGTTCCTATATGCAACACTGATCATTCTAATCAACTCACTGGACATGTAAGACTCTAGGTTTCTCGCAGAGGTACCCTGCTAGAAACTCCTACTGGATCCTTGAGGTCCTCACCTTGGGATATGAGTTGGGGACATCCACTCCTTCCAGGTGCACAGCTGCCAGGTGGCAAGGAGCAAACACTGGACGCTTTGTTTTCTCCTGTCACCTCGGTCACACCTTTCCATTTTGAGGGCAAAACAGTCCATTCCTAGGGAGTTGGTTGTCTTGGTTATCTTCTAAAAAGATTCAAAACTTGGGGCTGATGTGGTGGCTTGGCAGTTATGGCAATTGCCCGGCATGCGCAAGAGCACTGGTTCAAACACCAGCTCACAGGTACACAACTAAATAACAGAGCAATGAAAGCCATGTGAAAAACTCAATAAAAATTGATTCTCTCTCTCTCCTCTCTCTCTCTCTTTCTCTCTCTCTCTCTCTCTCTCTCTCACTGTCCTCTCTTTAGGAAAAAAAAACTTTAAAACTCTTTAATTTCAATTGGATCTCAAACTCAAGTGCATTTTCTACTTAAGCACCCAAATTTGGCCCCAATACAAATTAGACAACCAGACTCAGTGTCCCGAATTCTGGACCTTTGACCAAAAATACTAACAGAACTTCATAGTTTCCTATGCCAAAATGGAAAATGGTCTGAAATTCCTTATCTCCACGGATTTTCCTATATTCCTTCCCATCTATCTCTGTGTCAACCATGCTCCTCTATTCTCCAACTCCTTCTCACAAATACTCCCTGTCCCAAGAAACCTAAAAACCCACATTCTCTTACCTCCTCCTTACCACCTCTTTTCTGACCAGTACAGTTGCAGATGAACCTCCTTACTGTAACCCCAATCCTCCTAATAGTCCTAGCCCACACCAATCTCCATCCTTAGCCCCTCCCCAAGACACTAACCCTCCACCCTCACAAACTCTCTTCCCCTCAAATTACACCCTCAAAACCCCACAACTCCCAACCTGAATGCTTGTTACCTCTCCCTGAGGTAGAGGAAATTAAGGGCTCTATCTTGGTTCATGTCCCCTTTTCCATATCTAAATACAATAATCTAGACCTGTATTCTCCACATCAAATGAGACACTTTTACTCCACATCCAATTGATTAGCCAATAAGTCCCAAACTTTCACCAAAAACTTAAACAACTAGAGAAAGGATACTCAAATCTCACATTCTGATTTTAGATCTTTAACAACAAGGAGGGTGAAGCAAAGAGGGAAAGAGAAAAACAGCACAAAGCCAAATACCAACTCCTGGTTCCCATCATTTACCACCCCAGACCCACTCCTACAGGTCCACCCACTGCCTACCACTGATGCAACCAAACTGGGCATTGGGATAAGCTTGTCCTAATCCAAGCCCCCCCCACAAAGCCCTGTCCACACTGTGGACAATGGGAACAATGGAAAATGGATAGTCCCCAGGGGAGAACACCCCTACCCTCAGTCCAATCCATCTCTTCTTTAGCCTCTTATATCAAACTAATGGAATAAGGGGTCCTGGAATCTGCCACTGCTATCACAACTAGTGATACACGCAGGAGCCCAGGCTTATTGAGATGGTGCACAACCACTCTACTTCATTTGTAGCCGACACTGGAGTGACTCTCTTCCTCTTGACTTCATGGCAAGTACCCACTCTTAGAAGAAATACCCCTATTGTGGGGGTCTCAGAAATTCTTGAATATCCCCTCAAGACACCTACCTCCCCTTCTCTGCACCTTTGGGACACTCATCTGGTCTTATTCCTTTATTATAATGCCCAAATGACCAGTCCCGCTCTTAGGATGTGAACTCCTTCACAAACTCCAAACTTCTACTACTACTGTTCCCTTATAAACCACTACCATATTTCTCATCTGTGCCAGCCTGGACACTTTGCCTGCATTTCCCAAGCCTCCAACACCCCTCCCCTTCACCATATCAACCCTTTGATATGGGACTTTTCTCAACCAAAAATAGCCTCACACCATTCTCCTATTCAAGACTTTCTCAAAGACCCTAGATTCCCATCAAGAATGGCTTTTCTGGGCCTTCCTTTGTCTTCGACCAGATTGGTATCTCTCTCTCCCTACTTCTCTCCACCACCTCTCACTCTAACAGTTCCAGTAAGGACCATTCACATTGTTCTGCATCACATCCATCACTGGCCATAACTTACTGGGTGAATAACTCACTTTGACTCTTCTAGACTTCTGAATTTGTTTCCACCAGAGTCCTTGGCAGCCCTCCTCAATCCATTTTGTCCAACACGGACCAGATCCCACCAAAGCTTCCATGAGACACCCCCGTGTGGTGCTTTCCCAAACATATTCAAACCCTGGATCTCCAAGACACAGTCAAACTAGAAAGTCTGATGCTCTTTTATAATATTGCTTAACTCCAATATAAGCTGAACAAGAGCAGTCACTGCCCTAGAAATGTCACATTTGACTCCCAAATTCTCAGAGATCTTAAAAGCTCTCCACTGCAATTGCAAATGGTCCAAGATACCCTATGTGCAGGCCTCCTCGCCAGGCCTGATACCTCTACTCCAGACCTTCTTTCTCCCCAATCTGCTCACTTTTCACATTCTTCTCTTCAAACAAAAAACCTTCCAAGGGTCTTTTGCTTGGGACCCCCTCCCTCTTTGGAATTCTACTTACTTTCTATAATCTAAATCCTGTTACTTTTCTCTATCTGACCCTGTGGCCATGGATTTCATTCCCCCAATACTAATAAGAAAGGTCTGGCAGGGTTGGTCCAGATGTAGACACTCTCTTCTGCTAAGCAAATTTCTACATTCTTTATATTGATACCCGTAACACCAACCAAAGACTGGACCCAACCAGAAATGCTCAAGTCATTGTCCTAGGTTTAGGGAAAGGCAGGAAATAACCAATTGAAGGGAGAACAACCTATGAAAAGGGCAAACCTAACTGCCTCTTCAGCTCCATCTTCTTTACTCTGGGGAAACTGCTCTTTTCCCTGTGCTTTGCTATTATTTTTATCTAAATAAAATCTGCCTAATATGCTTGACTCAGTGTCTTCTGTTTCATTCTTTGTCTCTGGGGTACACAAACCTAACTTCAACCAAGCTGGCATCGGAAGTAGCAGTTGGGGTGCATAGTTTTCCATAAGGATGTCCAGTTGTTCTAGCACAATTTGTTGAATACATGCATTTCCATATTAATTGTTGAAGGTCAAACTTGTATTAAATTATTGGCCTATTGTTGATGTATTTGCCTATGTTTTGCCAATAATAAACTACCTTAGTAGCAGGAATCCATGACAAATTATGAAATTAGGCTTTATGAAGTCTTTCAATATTTTTAAATTATTTTAATTCTGTGATGGCATTATTATGGGAATACATTGAATCTATAAATCAATTTGAATAGAATTGACATCATTTAAAATACTTAACTTTCATTTTTATTGCCACTATCAAAATTTTAATATTTATTTAAAAATAAGATTATACATCAATATTACTAATCTAAGCTTCTACCTTAGTAAAAGTGGTTCTAATTAAATTCAAAGTAAGCAAAGGAAAGAAATAATTAAAAGTGAGAAAAATTAATGAAAACAAGAAAGAAGTAAGGAAAAATCAATTAAATCCAAAGTTTATTCTTTGATAAAATCAATTAAATTGCTAAGGCTTTAGCTAGACTAACCAAAATAGAGACAGAGAAAGAGAAAAAGAAAATGCAAAATATCAATATTATAAGTTTAAGATGGTACTTCACTACAGGACAAATCCTATGGCTATTAAAAGAATTATCAAGGAATACTATGAACAGCTCCAGGTCCACAGTTTTAAAAACCTTAATTAAAAAATCACTTGCTTGAAAGACATAATCTTCCAAAATTCACAAAAAAATAAGAAGTTTTGAATAGACCACTATTCACTAAAGAAATTAAATTGATAGTTAATAATCTTCCAAAATAAAAAGAATCACACCCACGTGGGTTTTCTGGTAAAGTCTATCAAGCTTTTTTTTCTTTTTTTAAGAGAGAGAGTGAGGTTAAACCTCTACTGAACTTCCTCTGCTTTTGGGTTTCAGGTAAGGTTTGATTTTTCCTGTACTTGAATTTTGTGTGTGTGTGTGTGTGTGTGTGTGTGTGTGAGTATTCTTTGTCATGTTAGTTTTGTGATCTTGATCATTGCTAATATGTTCTTGTCATTGAATGTTTTTATTTCCCCATTAAACTTGAAGTTGAATTTTGCTGGCACAGTAAACTCAATTAACAATTATTTTTATATCAAGAATTGGAACATCTGATTCAAAGCCCTTCTTGCTTTTAGGGACTGAGCTGACAAATCAGAAGTGACCCTTATTGTTTTGAAGTTGACTTGGAGTTTCTCTCTTGCAGATTTTAATATTTTTTCCATAATTTTCTGTTATGTGTTTTGAATATGATGTGTCTTAAGGAATTTCTCATTTTGTTAGGTATGTCTACATCCTATATATTTTCTGAATGTGCCCTCCTGTTTAATTTCTGATACAGGGGATTTTTTTTTTTTTTTTTAATTTATCTCATTGAGAATGTTCCTCATGCCTTCTGGTTGTTGTTCAATGTTCTCATCTACTCCACTCACTTTCAGATGTGTTCTTCTGATTTCATGCCAGATAACTTTGAAATTTTTTTCTCTTTTGTATTCTGTGCATTCAAGATTATTCACTCAGTCATTGTGAGAAGTTCTTTCTTCAAGAGCTGAGGTTCTATTATCTAATGAATTTAATATGTTATTAAAATCTTCCACTAATCTTTTAATTTGGCTGACTCTGCTGATCAACTCTAAAAGTTTTGTTACTTATCTTTTAAATGTATCTATATTTTTTAATAGAAATGTATTATCCCTAGACACATAAAATAATTTCTCCTTTTTTATTTGCCTTATCTATCTTATATTGTATAAAGTTGAAGATAGGAAAGTTGAAGTTAATGATAGAATTTCCACTGGATAAAATGGGCCAGCTTAGGTAAAGGATTTTAGCAATTCTGCAGTCCCCAGACTGCGTCAATGTCATCAAGACGTTATAACGCACTGCTGAGACCTTAATGATAACTGGTCAGTGAAATCAATATGTGTTCAAGATGTTATCAATGTAAGCTGAGACAGGTAAAGCACATACAACTATTCATACGCATATGTATATATATTACATATAAATATGTAGCACAAACTTCAAACACATCAATAGTCCAGGGATGGTACATATTTTTGTCCATAAAAATTGCAAATTTAATGCTATTTCTTATTTTGTTTGTAATGGTGCACTATAGTTTTACATAGTGAAGGGATTCATTGTGACACTTGCATACATTCACAAGGACGGGCAATGTAACTTGAATGGAATCCTTACCCGGGAATTCTTCCGCCTGCCCACTTCCTTGTTTGCTACCTCCACAACATTCTCTGATAACAGATAATAATAATAATTATATATATATATATATATATATATATATATATATATATATAAAATTTTCTACACTTAAATGCCTGTCTAAATATTACATAGCTTCTCAGTGGCGTAAAATATACCATAGGATATTTATAGCCACCGTTTTTACTCCTCATTCTTCCTCTTCCATATCCCTCTTCTCCTGCCCCTATTCCTAACTAGACTTCACTCAGATTGTGTTATTTCAAGTCCTGTGAGGCTATTATACAAACTGGACTATCTTACATCCTATTTTTAGTTTTACTCTAGTTTCTACATGTGTGTATGTATGTATACACACCCACATATATGTGTATCACAGATTTCTGATCCATTCGTCCAGTGAAGATCATCTGGGATGATTCCATAATTTAGCTATTGTGAATTGTGTTTCTATAAATTTTGATGTAGCTGTGTCAGTGTAATATGATGATTTTATATCTTCTGGAAAAATACCCAAGAGTGGAATGTGTGGGTCACGTATATTGGTTCCATCACTAGTTTTTTTAGGAATCTCCATAATGCTTTCCAAAGAGTCTGTTCTAGTCTGAAATCCTATGAACAACATACAAATGTTCCTTTCTCCATACAATCTATCCAAAATCTGTTGTTTCTATTCTTCACCATTGCCATTCTGACTGGAGTGAGGTGAAATCATTGTGTATTTTCTTTTTTTAATTTATTTTTATTTTTATTCTTTAAACATGGTCTTACAATTAGGAGGAATTCATTGTGAAACAATAAAGGACAAAAGTGTAATGACAGAATAAGCCAAGGCTGGTGCCTGTCCATGGTTTAACCCACCCTGGGTTCCCCATGGTTCCATGTTTCCCCCTACTTAAGACCCAAGTTAATTGGACTTCTCCTGGAAGTCGGAGGTTCTGATTGCTAGAGATGTTGAACATTTTTTTTCATGTTTATTGGCCTTATGTATTTATTCTGATGAGATCCTTCTGTTTACCGTTTTAGCTTATTTATTGATTGGATTGAATATGCTTTATGTATTGTTTTTTAAATTGTTTTTATATTTTGGATGTTAGCCACATATAAAAGTTTTAGTTGGCCATGATTTTCTCATGTTCTGTAGACTTTCTCATCACATTCTTGACTAATTTCTTAGTTCTGGAGGTTTTTGGTTTAATGGCGTCCCTCTCATAGATCCTTAGCTTTAATTCTGAACTATGGGACTCTTATTAAGGAAGTCAGTATCTATAACTAAATGGTGGAGTTTTGTTCCTATTTTTTCTTCTAACAGTTGTAGGGTAACTGGCTGAATTCCTAAGTCCTAAATATATCTCAATTTAATGTTGTACTGGGTGAGAGATAAGGATCTAATTTCCTGTTTCTTTCATATGACTGTGCAGTTTATCTAGCACCATCTATTGAACAGGCTGTTCTTCCAAATTATCTTTTTCCTCTGTTTGCAAATATTAGATGGTCAAAAATTTGTGGATTTGTCTTTGCGTCTTGTTTTCTATTCCATTGATTTTCACGTCTGTTTTCATACCAATACTATGCTGTTTGGGTTACTACAGCACTATAATATAATTTCCCCTCAAGTAACGTGATACATCCTGCATGTTTTTCTTTTTAATTAATGAAGCTTTGTCAAATCTGAGTTTCTTAGTGTTCCAAATAAATCTGAGAAATGAGTTTGCTATATCTAAAGACCCATGTAGTGTAAGAGTAAAATGATTCAAATGATACAGGTCTTAACTCTGTGGTTGAGAGGCTGTGCTACCTTACACATGGTCACTTTGTCACAGGCACAGTGGTTGATTGGTGATATGAATGTTGTAATTTTACTTTTTTCCTTTTTAAGAAGATGAAATGGCTTGTAGAAATGAGGGAAACAGTGAAAAAAATAAAACATTTAAAACCAGTTGTGCAGGAAAAGAAAGTCATGTAAATTTCTTTAGTCAGGAGTAAAAACTGTTTTGTTTCAGACTATGAAGATGAATTAGTGGAAATCCTATGTGAAATGTTAAAACAAAGTAAAAAGAAATCAAGGAGGACACCAACATACACATAAATAGAATAAAGTTGTGATGACTAGATTGAGAAGATAAGATTTTGCTCCTTATATGAAGTCAGATACTGTGGTTAACATGGAGACTATCAGCAAAGAAATAACCTTTATGCAGGAGGACCAATGTTAAATAACAATAAGAGTATGGAATGGAAGCAAACCCATCATTCTAAATAGTGACTCATATTTCTAACAAGAATATGAAATTTCTAACAAGATTTGGGATTGTCCCAAATTTCTGATGGTCCCTTGTGACGTGGCCTGGATAGCATATTGTCTTTATTTACCTTCATTGAAATCAATGTGTGTTCAAGGAGTTATCACATGTAAATTGAAACACATAAGCCTCATATAGCCATTCATATGTACATGCATACCTATTGAAATATAAGTATATAACACAAACATCAAGTATATTAATAGGCCAGGGGATAATATACATTTACATTTATAATAATTATTCACTTATCACATTCCAAATCAGTTATATTTGCCTCTCAAAAATGAATTATAACCAACCTAACTGGAGCAGATGAATCTATATTAACTAAGATGTTAAATCTATTTCATTCATAAATAAGTTTTCAGAGCATATATCCAAGAAAGGCAATTGTGCCAATAAATGATGTATTCATGTACTGGGACTGAAGGAAATTTCTTAGTCACATCCCACTTTCAAAGATAACCCTTGGTTATCAATACTACCAGCTAGAAAAGGCAAGAGAATGAAGAAATATGGTCATGCCTGGTAGCAGCACTTGTCATTTCTCTCATTTTCCATTGTAGGAAAATCACAGCATGATCAGCCCTAAGTACAAGGAAGGTTGGGACATATAATACAGTTGTAAACTAGGTCAAAAGGAGATAGCTAGCAGTCTCTGCTCTATTGACAAATGACACATGTTGAAAATACAGACATCCATAACATGAATCAATACAATAAGTATTACTAGACATTTAAATTATTTAGTAGTTGGAACTAGTTTATTTTCCATGAGGATGGAAACAATTTGTGTTCTCTGACCATGGCACATAGTAGTCTCTTACTATGTGCTTACAGATAGTTAATAACACATAAACGCTGAACAATCACATTTCTTACATTTATTTAATTACTCCAAAAGTTGAATTTAAATGAAGATGCTCTAGAGTATGATCAAAAGTTAGACTAATGTGACAAGAATGTCATCAGAGACACATATGAACTCATATGAAATTTATGTCAGTGTGAGCCAGCAGAAAGCAAGCGAGATTGTCAGGAAGGTGTGAATTTCTTCGCAACTTAAACAGGCTCAGAGCAGTAGGATCCTCACAAACTGGACATGAGATCCATTACAGAGACACCCAGTCCTAGAACATATCACATACATGTATATTCATAGACAATTTTATCAAACTTACCCATACATAGACCATTTGCCTACCTTATCCTCTTCAATAATTTTCTTATAAACTTCCACAAGATCATCATTTCTCTGTATTCACTTTTTGTACTTGCTGTACAAAGAGGAATAATTATTCTGAATTTCAGAGAGGCCAAAATTCATTGTTCTGTTTTTTTTTAATTTTTACAAATAGAAATACAAAATAACTATTTTATGTCTAACTTCTCTCCATCATCATTATATTTGTGAAGTTCATCCATGCTGCATATAACTGTAGTGTGTTTATTTTCATTACTACATATATTACATGAATAAAAATTTCTCCATTGTTATACTGTGCTGGACATTTGGGCTGCTTTCACTATGAAGAAAAAGATGATGTTCTAAACACACTGCTGGATGAATTTCTATATTGACAATTTTATATTCAGTGAAAAAACAAGCTTGTATATTTCTATATCAATTCTCCCTGAATTCAGTCTTTCTTTTCTTTTGAGAAGGAGAGAGACAGAGTGAGAATAAATTTCATTTAGATTTTTATTTGGTGTTTGTTCCTCTAATACATAGTTATGTAATTGGTGCTGGGTTTCAAACTGAAGTCCTTGCACATGCCAGGATAGTACTCTATCATTTATTCATTTCTCCAGGCCCAGAATTCTGTCTTTCATGCTTTAATTTCATAGTCAATCACATTGCTAGCTACTTAGCTGTACACACACATATTTGTACTCTCATACACTTGAGGTGTTTACATATACTTGTGTTTTCAAAATTTATATGTTGTTTCTCTTATAAACAGATTTTTACATCCCCACATTCTTACTTTGTTTCCTTAGAATTCCTAAATACATAAATTACTCTAATATCCATTAATATATTTAATTAATTACACTGTACAGTTAAGAGACATAACAATGAACAACACACACAGAGAGATACATAAGTCACAGAGAAACACACAAGTTCTTAACCACAGGTCAATAAATTAATACATATTGTAGATGTCAAATAGAAAGTGACATACCACTCATATCATTTCCACTCAAAATTCCTCACATAATCACATTTTTAAACACCCAATGCATCACATATTAAATGCTTGTCCAATTTTAACCAGCATTGTAAGAACTTTTCCATGTCAAATACTGTAATTCATCACACCATTTTACTGGCAGGTGCGATTGGTTCATATTTTCATCAGAAACAGTGATATCAAGAATATGTAATTTCTTCAAAAATAGAAATATAACTTATTTCATTTGAGTTGTGAATCTCTAGGATGTAAGTTGCAGAGAAAGACAACATGAAAATGGAAACACAGAGCAACGTACGTCTCAATGAAGGTTAGTAGGTATGAAGAATGTTGAGGGCAAGGTCTAGGTGGAAGCACAGAATACTGAAAGAGACCACTTCCCCATCCAAGCTAGAGATAACTGTACAGGAGAAAGTATTCTGGGGATGAGTGGTTAGAGAATTACCTTGGCAAGAAGAATGCTAGAAGAATGGAACTAGCTGTTACAGCTGTAGTTTATGGTCCCCCATGTGGAACTCTACAGTTCACTCAGGTAGTTTGGGGTGTCTGTGTATGCATTGAGCCCTTCAGACCAAGAGCTGGATTCAGCCTGCAGGCTCATTGTGAACAGATTTTCCAAAGTAAAATTTGGCAAAAGAGTGGAATTCAATAGCTCTGCTACCTGATAAATTCAAAATCAGAAATAGACCTCTAGTGGATGGCATTTAGTCCAATCCAGATGAATGAAGTTTAGTCCAGGCCCCGACACCCTGTGGTAACAGGTGCACAAACATGTATGATTTCAGCAGGATAGAGAGAATATAGACTTCATTTCCTATGATATCATGGGTCATATCTATTGAGATTCAACCAGAAGTGTTTAACCACTGAGCATTATCCCTACTATTTTAATAGTTTATTTTGAGACAGGCTTTCACTAACTGGCTTAGAGCCTTGCTAACCTGTTCAATCTGACCTCAAACTTGTGAACCTCCTGCCTCGGCTTCCTGAGTTCCTGAAAATACAGGAGGTTTGCCACCACACGGGGATGCTCTGTCCTGCTTTGTAATTATGGGACTCTTTTCTGTACCATGGATAGAACCTCATTACAAACATCATTTCATTTTTGGAGTGAGAAGAGGAAGAACACATTGAACATATTTGTGAGGAAAAAAAGGCCAAAGGGGAGAGGTGGCGGAATTCACAGGCACAGTATCCACAATGTCTAATGACAGTCAATCATAAAAGCAAGGAATAAATATAAAGGTAAACCACACACAGTAGCACCCCAGTAATGTTTGTCAATTGGAAATATAGAAGAACTGTGAATTGTCAGTCAATCATACTTAAGAGTATCCTGTAGATAATGACTTCTTGCAGATGATTTAACAATGAGAAAGCATAAAATCATGTAATCATGAATTCTTTAAACACAAGAAACAATATGTTTAATCCAAGAATAATACAAATTAATTCACTATTTTTCAGAACTGGTAAATAACTATGCTTAAAATGATTATATATATATAAGAACAATGAAAATAGCATCAAGATTTTTAAAAATTATCAGTGGTTTTAAAAATGTAAAATATTTTCCTGGAAAATTAAATATTTGCTAGGCACAGTGATTCACATCTACAATCCCAGCAGCTCAGGAAGATGAAGGAGGGGGATTGCAAGTTCAAAGCCAGCCTCAGCAACTTAGCAAGGCCCTAAGCAATTTAATGTCTCAAAATAAACATATTAAGAAGTAAACATATTAAGAAATAAACATATTAAGAAATGGATGGGATGTTTCTCAGAGATTAACTTCCACTGGGTTAAATTCTGATTTAAAAAAATGAAAATTTATATTATGACTGAGTGAAAATTCCCTATGACTTCTGTGTAGTTGGCCCCTGGGACCAAAATTTATACCAAATAATATTTAATTTCCTTCACGTTTAACTCTGAAATTTCGGGGAAGATTACTAGACTCAGATGCAAAAGCTAATGGTTAACACCATATCAATGGAAATTAAAATAACAAAAAAGAAAGAGACTAGCATGTGGCCCTAATAAAGAAGATACATCTCTTCATAACAGCCTCCTTTTCATTTAATTAAAGAGTTCATCTGGTACTATTTTCTTTCTGAACCTGTAGGTGAATAGGTCCAAGAAATCCATTTGTTTAATTATTCCCATATGGTGGAAATAACTTATGGTTTTTTTGTAGTTTTTATTTCATATTTTTTTAATTTTTAAAAAATTTTTTATTTTTGAACAACCTTACAAGTTTTTAACAAAAGAATATAAAATGTGTATATATTCTGGATATTGCAATTACCCCCAGGATGCCCCCTCCAATTACCCTCCCTTATCCCTCCCTTCCCCTTCCCACTATAACTCTAAAAAAAGTAATAGTTTGTAAACATTACATCTTATCTGGATTTAACACATGCTAATAGACGAACGTTCTCATTGTCCAGGGTCTAGTCCCCACCTCCACAGATGAGTGGAGATAATCGACCCTTAGATCTCTGGGTTAAGCTGATTTTACTCATCATGATCTCTTCCATAGCCATCCATTTACCTTCAAAGGC
>PVKS010038557.1:0-17844 GCA_004027875.1 Aplodontia rufa
TATCTCATTGAAGTTTTGATTTGCATTTCCCTTATAGCTAATGATGTACAGCATTTTCTCATATATACATGGGCTTTCTGGACTTCTTCTGGTGAGAAGTTTCTTTTAAGATCCATAGCCCATTTATTTATTGGATTATTTGTAAGTTTGGTGTTTAGTTTCTTTAGTTCTTTATATATTATGGATATTAGCCCTCTGTCCGAGGTGTAGCATGCAAAGGTTTCCTCCCATTCTGTAGGTTCTCTGTTGATGCTCTTGATTAGATCTTTAGCTGTGCAAAAATTTTTTAGTTTAATTGCATCCCATTTATTTATTCTTGATTTTACAACTTGAGCCATGGGAGTTTTGTTAAGGAAGTAGCTGCCGACTTCTATATGCTGTAGTGTTGACCCTACTTCTTTTTCTAGTAAGTTTAAAGTTGTAGGCTTAATATCCAGGTCTTTGACCCATTTTGGTTTACTTTTTGTGCAGGGCGAAAGATAAGGATCCAGCTTCAGTTGTCTACATATGGCTTTCCAGTTTGTCCAACACCATTTGTTTCTTCCACACTATGCTTTTGCCCCCTTTATCAAATATCAAATAGTTAAATATGTGGGGTTTTATATCAGGATCTTCTATTCTGTTCCATTGATCTTCAGTTCTTTTTTGATACCAATACCATGCTGTTTTGGCTATTATGGCTCTGTAGTATAATTTCAGGTCAGGAACTGAGATACCCCTTACTTCTTCCTTTCTATATAGTAATGTTTTGGCTAGTCTGGGTCTCCTGTCGTTCCATATGAACTTGAGAATTTCTTTTTCTATATCTGTGAAGAATGCCATAGGTATCTTGATGGGGATTGCATTGAATCTGTATAGGGCTCTGGGTAGAATGGCCATTTTTATTATATTGATTCTGCCTAACCATGAGCATGGAATGTTTTTCCATTTACTCAGGTCTTCTGTAACTTCTTTTTTTAGTGTTTGATAGTTTTCTTTGTAGGGGTCCTTAATTACCTTTGTAAGGTTAATGCCCAAGTATTTCATTTTTTTGGAGGTGATGGTGAATGGGAGAGATTTCCTGATTTCTTCTTCTTTGGATTTGTTGCTGGAGTAAAGAAATTCTAGTGATTTACTGGAGTTGATCTTGTGGCCAGCTCCTTTGCTAAAAATGCCTATAAACTCTAGGAGTTTTCTGGCCAATGTTATTGGGTCTTCTAGGTATAGAATTATGTCATCAGGAAATAGAGACAACTTCCTCTTTTCCTATACGAATACCTTTGATTTCCTTGTCTTGCCTGATAGCTCTGTCAAGGGTTTCAAGGACTATATTGAACAAGAGTGGGGAGAGCGGACACCCTTGTCTAGTACCTGAATTCAGTGGAAATGCCTTTAGTTTTTCTCCATTGAGGAAAATGCTGGCTATGGGTCTGTTGTAAATGGATCTGACATAGTTAAAGTACCTTCCCTTGATCCCTATCTTTTCCAAAGTTTTGAGCATAAAGTGGTGTTGAATTTTATCAAATGCCTTCTCTGCATCAATTGAGATAATTTATGATTTTTGTTTTTACTTCTGTTTATGTGGTGAATTACATTTATTGATTTGCGTATATTGAACCAGCCTTGTTTTCCAGGAATGAAGCCCACTTGATCATAATGTATTATCTTTTTAATATGCTTTTGTGTCCGGTTAGCTAAAATTTTATTCAGGATTTTTGCATCAATGTTCATCAGGGAAATTGGTCTGTAGTTTTCTTTTTTTGACATGTCTTTGTTGGGTTTTGGAATCAATGTAATATTTGCTTCATAAAAAGTGTTTGGGCATGTTCCCACTCTATCAATTTTCTGGAAGAGCTTCTAGAGGATCGGTGTTAGTTCTTCTGTGAAGGCTTGGTAGAATTCTGCAGTATATCCATCCGGATCTGGACTTTTATTTTTTGGGAGAGCTTTGATTACTGCTTGAATTTTGTTATCTGTGATAGGGTGGTTTAGATTCTCAATGTCCTCCTGTGTTAAAGAGGGAATGTCATGTGTGTCCAAGAACCTGTCAATGTCTTCTAGGTTATCAAACTTGGCAGAGTATAAATTTTCAAAATAGGTTCTGATAATCTTCTGGATCTTGGATGAATCTGTGGTGATATCTCCATTTTCATCTTTGATTTCATTGATTTGTTTCATTTCGATTTTCCTTTTATTGAGGTTGGCAAGGTGTCTGTCAATCTTGTTTATTTTTTCAAAGAATCTATTCTTATTTTTGTTAATACTTTGTATAGTTTTTCTTTTCTCAATTTCATTGATTTCACCTCTGATTCTGGTAATTTCCTGTCTTCTGTTAGATTTGAGGTTAGACTGTTCTTTTTTTTGTAGTTGTTTGAGTTGATGCATAAGGTTATTTATCTGGTCTCTTTCAAGATTTTTGATGTATGCACTCAGTGTTATAAATTTACCTCTTAAGAATGCCTTCATACTGTTCCAGAGGTTTCAGCATGTTGTTTCCTCATTCTCATTCAATTTCAAGAACTTCTTAATTTCTGCTCTCATCTCCTCTTTTACCCATCCTTTGTTTAAGAGGTAATTATTCAATTTCCAAGTATTTGAGTAGTTTCTGTTGTTTCTCTTTCTGTTGATTGCTAAAATCATAGCGTTATGATCTGACAGAATACATGGGATTATATCCACTTTTTTATATTTATTAAGATTATCCTGATAACTAGGATGTGGTCTATTTTAGAGAAGGCTCCATGAGACGCTGAGAAGAACATAAATTCAGCTCTCTTAGGATGGAATTTTTTATAGATGTCTGTTAAGCCCAATTGATTAATAGAGTTGTTCAGATTGGAGATGTCTTTATTGATTTTTTGTTTTGATGATCTGTCCATAGTTGAGAGTGGTGTGTTGAAGTCCCCCAGAATTATTGTGTTGAGATAAATGAGGAGATTAATGTCCTTAAGTATTTTTTCCATATATTTGGGGGGGGTTGTTATTGGGGGCATAAATGTTAATTATTGTTATATCTTCCTGATGGACTGTCCCTTTTAGTCTGATAAAGTAACCCTCTTTGTCCTTTCTGACTAGTTTTCGTTGGAAATTGATTTTATCAGAAATTTGAATCACCACGCGAGTTTGCTTTTGTGGGCTGCTGGTCTGGTAGACATTTTGCCATCCTTTCTCTTTCAGCCTGTGTCTATTTTTGAGTGTCAAATGTATCTCTTGCAGGCAACATATTGTTGGATTTTGTTTTTTGATCCAGTGGGCCAGTCTGTGTCTTTTAATTGGGCCATTGAGACCATTCAAGTTCAAAGTTAGAATAGATATGGGAGGCTGAGTCCCTACCTTTGTATCAATTACAGAGTTTTGAGTCATCTTAGAAGTCAATTTGTGAGTAATATGATTATTGACTCACCCTTGTTTAAGGATTTAGGATCATTGGCATTTTCTTCTGAATGGAGAACATCCTTGAGAATATTCTGTAGTGCTGGATTTGTGTTCATGTATCTTGCTAGCTTGAGTTTATCTTTGAAGTATTTAATTTCCCCATCACATTTGAAGCTAAGTTTTTCAGGGTATATTATCTTTGGGTGGAATCTGTTATTTTTTAACACTTGAAAGATATTGTTCCAATCTCTTCTGGCCTTCATTGTTTTCTCTGAAAAATCCATAGTGATCTGGATTGGTTTGCCTCTGAATGTGATTTGGGGCTTTTCTCTAGTGGCTTTTAGAATTCTCTCTTTAATTTCTCTGTCATTAATTTTGTATATGATGTGTCTTGGTGAGTTTCTATTTTGATTAGGCTTATTTGGTGTTCTATAAGCATCTTGGATGTGATATTCCGGATCAATTGTAAAATGAGGGAAGTTCTCATTTATTATTTCACTTAAAAGGTTCTTGAAGCTGCTTGTTTGCTGTTTGGAGTTTTCCTCCAGTCCAATGATTCTCAGATTATTGAGCCTCATCTCATCAAATATTACTTGGAAGTTCTGATTATGTAATATAAGTTATCTTTTTTGTCTTCCTTGAAATTGACATTGTTTAGCCGATCTTCATTTTCTAATACTCGTTCTTCAAGAGCCGAAGTTCTATTTTCAGTGGAGTAAACTCTGGTGTTGGTATCTTCCAGAGAAAATTTGATTTGGTTGACCGTGTTTTTCAATCCTGATAGCTCTGCTACATCTCTTTTCAGAATGTCTATTTCTTTGTATAGCTGATCTTTCATCTTATGGAATTGTTCCCTTATTTCCCTGTAGTAGTTATCTCTCATCTCTTGAAGTTTTTCTCTGAACTCTTTCCTTATTTCTTCTCTCAACTCTTTGATTGCATTACTAATCATAATGTTGATACAATATCTTTGGTTTTCTTCTAGGGCCCTGGCTATGGGGTCATTGGTGGAGAGCTGTGGGGTTGAGGAGGAGAGTTATTTCCCCTTGTCTTCATTTTCAGAGTCCAAGTGCATGTCTTTTGGGAGACTGACTATGTTAGTTATTGTTGTAAGGGTTATTGGAGCTTCTTATGCTTGTGCTTCGTTGAGCTGGGTTGCTACTTGGGAAGCACCGCTCACCAGCTTCCAATCCAGTCAATGAAGAAATGTGAGTCTATAGGTACATATACTGAACAGTTTCAACTAAAACAGTTATAATTATGATTAACACCTGTAGAAGTGGGTTTCTTCCATGAGAGCTCTCATAATATTTTAAGATAACCAGCAAATAACCATTTGAGGAATGATGTTCACTTCAGTTAGCTGGGACTCAGTAGGTGGGGGGAGGTACAATCTAGGAAATCAGGGAAATGGGGTAGGGAGGTAATGTGAAGCTCCTGAGTTAGAATAAAGAACTAGAAGTTGTTAGCATGTATGCAGCGATTCATTTTGGAATAAGGAAAAGATAAAAATGAGATGGGAGTAGGTTAAAGGCTTTGAGTGAGGGTGAGAGAATAGGATAAAGTTTAGGAATTGAGAGAGTAGGAGGCAAAAAGGTTAATTTGAATAGAGAAAGAATAAGAAAGAAAGAAAAGAAAGAAAGAAAAAAAAATGGGGGTTGGGGATTTAACTCAGTGGCAGAGCACTTGCCTAACACGCGCAAGGCCCCAAGTTCAGTCCTCAGCACTGAAGAGAGAAAAAAAAAAAAAAAAAAAAAAAGGGAAAAAGGGAAAGAAAGAGCAGACCCTAGGGGAAGCAGGAATAACAGTGGAGTGATAAAATATAGGAGGGGTAGAAGAGATATTAGTAAGATTTGGGAGATCACATAAGGGTAGAAGCACACACAGATAAAATAAGGAGGTCAAACACAGTATACTTCTCACACTAAATATGCTAACCAGAATCTCTCTTTTCAGGAGGGAGGACAAGAAAATGAGCAAATGCCCAAACACAAAAATTAAACAAAAAGGAACAGAAAAAAGAGAATAAAAATAACAAATAAAAAAGGAGATCTAAAGACATCAGAAAACAAAAGAAAAAAAAAGCCAACATTTTTATATGACTATGAACCGATAAACTGTTTCAGCAATTGTTCCTATATACATCAAGGAGAGGAGATAAACAGAAGATGAGAGAGAGAAAAAAATGTACATGCTTATGCAAAATCAGATAAAAAAAATAAAAAATTCTTAATGAAACCTTGGAACTAAAACCAGTAAGAGTGTCTCTGGTACCTTTGGGAGGAGACGTTCACTTTGCTTCTGGGTTTTGATATGAATGTCTCTCGGTCTGTGGTTACGTGATCTCACAAAGAGGACTGGAGTGTCTTCAGACTCTTGGGATTTTAGGAGGAGCTTTCAATGAAGAAATTGATTCTGGAAAGCCCTGAAGTTTGCCAGTTTCTCAGGGGAGCTGCAGCCAGGGGACTTAATGAACAGGGAGCCTGGCTGATTTCTATTCTCCCTGTGCTGGGAGAGGTTTACACTGTCTCCTGTGGCAGAAGACTCAGGGCCTTTAATTTGTCATGTGAACCTCCTGGCTAGGGGGAGTGGACAGGGCAGGGAGTTACTCCTCTTTATTCCACAAACTGAAGCCCTCCTAAGAAGGGTGGAGTCTGGGGCTGGCCAAGGCCTTCTCTTCCTGGATGAGACTGAAGTCCCTGGTGATCTCCTGCTGCAGTTTTCAAAGGCTGCTCTAAAAAGCCAGAAAGAGCTGTCTCCTGGGGCTTGAAATGGCGGTCTGGTTTTCCTGCCCAGCAGTGAATTCCGCTGGGCTCCTCAGCATGTGGATTCCCAGCACAGCTCTCGACCCCTGCAGTGTATGAGCTCCAGACGGTGTCTGGAAATGCACTCGCCCGGTGATGCTGTTTTTATAAGGCACAGGATCGGAGCCCAGAGCACGGGGTAGCTGTGTCAGATCAGCTGTACAGCAGCAGCCACAGCTGCTCGCAGCCCCGCCCACTGCAGCCTCTCTCGGCTTGGGTAGCTGTGGCCCACCCGCAGCCCTCCCACCTGGTGGAATATAATCCAAAACAAATAAGTCACACTTCTGTTTCTCTGGCAGGGTGGATAAAATCCCTTTTCCCTCCACGCTCTGTTCAGTTCCACCACTGATGCTGGCCTACTCGCTGCCAGCGGCAGGCCAGCGCGTGCCAGTGGCGGGTAAACAAAGTATTTAAAGTACAGCAGCTTTTCCATGCAAATGAGAATGCTGGCTGCTAGACTCCTCCCCCAATCCCTGCGGAATGTAAGCGAGGGCGGCTGCTCGCTATGTCCAAGCCCTGACGGAAAAAGATAAAAAATCACTCACTTTTCCCAAGGCTCTGCTCCTCAAATCCACTGAGCATATTAGGACTGAGGTTTCAAGATGCTAATCCCCAAAACGCACCTCAAAAAACTGGAAATGAACTGGGGATTTACCATCCAGTCTCGGAGCTGCTGGGGAGGTCGTCTGCCTTCAAGTCGCCATCTTAACAGAATCCAATGTATGTAATTTTAAGAATACATTCTAGTATATACTTTTAAAGATAAATTGGAACCTACCTTTTCATAAAGAATATAATTTTTTTCTGTGTTCCATTTAAGTAATATCTTGATTTTGTCAAAAAATTTTATTTTACTTAGTATCAAATTTATTTAAAATGAAACTTTACACTCTACACAACTTTTCTACCATTTCTACCATTTATACATGTAATAGGAATTTATTTCTAGTTTCAGTGTTTCTTAATTTTATCTCATGCTCAGTTCTTCTGTAGAATTTTTGTTTTTTTTTGTATATTTTCATACATCTTTGTAATGATTATCAATATTTTTTGACAAAAATAACATGAGCATCCATTTACCGTGCTCTTATTGTAGGTTTGCTTAATACCAATACAGCCTAAGAGGCAGAGACTGTTTTTTCTAATTTGTAGATAGAAACAGAAGTTTGGGGGAGCACTTCACCTATTGTCACCTGAAAGGTGAAGTGTAAACTCTGTGCATCAAACATCATACTCTTACCCTCAAGAGTACACTCCTCAGAGCATTCCTCCATGTTTTTAAAAATAAAGTTTAGTTTTAGGATAGTTTTTTATTTGGAGGAAAAATTGAGAAAATAGCCTAAGAATCCCAAAATACAATGCTTTTTTCCTCTGTTGAGAATATCTTATTAAATTAGTGTGATAAATTGTCAAAACTAATAAGCCAATATGGGCACAATATAATTAACCAAAATGTAATCTTCATTTATATTTTGTTTTTTTTTAAATCCTTCATTACTCTTCCAGTACCCCACCCAGAATGCTGCAAGCATTTTTTAAAAATTTTATTGAGGAATTGTTTTGTTGTACAATCATACAGACACATGTAATAACAATATTACATGCTATTGATCCTGATCCAGAATCACCACCACATCACCCATACCCCAGTTCCTTGACTCTTCTATATGTCCCCCTACAACAGATATGAATTTCTGTGAATTTTTCAGGGTTAAATAATTGCATAAGTATTGTTTGATTTCTTGGGGGAGTAAAGAATAAGCTGCATTATTGATCACTGCATTCCTTACTATCATCCCTCCCTCTCCCCTCCTTTTGTCAGAACATCATGTTTTCTTAAGCTCCTCTTGGTTCCAACAGTTTTATAGGCTTACCTTGTTTTTGATGACTTCAATAAATTATAGTGTTGATAAGCTAGCTAATGCACCACTAAAATTCCCTTTAGATAATTTAGATATATTTATTTCTAATGTATATTCTTTATTTTATTATAAGAATTTTTTTTAACAAATCTCCCGGCCACTGTCTGATATTATACAATCTTCAGAAGGAGAAAAGAATGGACACTTTTTTTTTTAAAGTCTGATTTCGTCATTCATAGAACTCTGGTGGTGGCTCTGCAAGCATCTCTGCTGTGCAGCTTTAGTGGAATATACTTTATTGTGGATACACATTCTCCTCAATTATTTAGTATTTACATATCTTCCTTCACCTTTCTCCCTTTCCCATCATCATTTTTTCCTCATTAACATTACATCCTGTTTTCAGAAAGAAAAACTACCTTAGTTTCTGGAAATGGAAGAAAAGAAATGTTCAGAATCTACATCTACATTTATGTCTATATCTTCTGCATTTCTTAACAGAAGGGTTTAGTGAACTAGTACACTAACATTGTTGTGAGTCCTGTATTGATAATTTTTTCCTTGTTCAGTCCTCTTATTTGGTTATCTGATTTTCTTGTTATCCTATTTACTTATGTCCTGTCTTCATCCACATTCCATAATGATTCATATTGTATTCATTAATTCTTTATGACATGACTGACACAGAAATTCAAAAAATTCTGTCTCCATTAAAGTGAAGCTTGGAAGTGTGAAGTCTTCAAGAATTATATTCCAGCAATAGCCTTTTTAATTGATGTTTGCCTCTGTATAAACTTTTGAAAATCAGTGCAAACCTATGATATATAGCTCATATTCAGTTTTGTTAAAAGCTGCCACTACTCCATGGATATTATTGTTCTCTCTAGTACAATATAAGGACCTTTAAATGTTTCCTTGGCCTTTGGTGAAGAGAAAGTAATTTCCTATTGAGAATTATCTAAGTCTCCTTTTATTATTTTGAAGTCCTTTACCTCTCACACTATAAAAATTTTCCCAAAGTAGCAGCTGCTATTTTAAAAACTATACTATTCTATATTCCCAAATTTTTCTTCTTTATTTATATTATTACCTTAAATATGAATTATGCAATAGGAATTTCATATGCCTTGGTCCTCCAGGATATGTTTCTATAGCAACCTGTATTTACAACAGTATGACAATTTGTAATGCGTACACCTTCCAGTTAAAACTGAGGACAGTGATTGCTTTTTTCTACTCCTTTATGCCCAGAAACTGGAATCATGCTTGACACATCATTCACACTCTATTTGTGAATGAACTAATGAATGAAAAAATGAAATATGAAGCAGAAAAAGGTACAAACATCAGAATGTAAAACAAAAAACATTAGAATAATGGTTTTCTTTTCTTTCAAATATTCAATACAAATATACTAACATTATTATAACTTTAACAAATATATAACTATAATAGGTACATAAGCATGACTAACATTCTATATGATGATAACTAAATTGAAGAAGGATCAAAGCTATACTGCAACAAAAGAAGCATTTCTTATATTTTTGATGTGATTGGAATTTTTTATATAGTAAAGTTTATAAAAAATTTTCCAATTTAATATATGTGTCTCTATATTTTTAAGGGGTACCCTTCCCTACTCTGGTTTGTCAAATACTTTAGTCCATGCTTGGCCTTTGGCACACACCTGTAATCCTAGAGGCTCTGGAGGAGGCTGAGGCAGGAGGAACTCAAGTTTGAAACGAGCCTCAGTGACTTAGCAAGGCCCTCAGCAACTTAGTGAGACCCTGTAAATATGGATCAGTGGTAAAGTGCCTCTGAGTTTAATCACCAGTATAAAAAGAGATTTACTCCAAGGTTAAATAGTAAAATACAGTGGTATAGCTGTAACAGAGTTTCAAAATGTCTCCTAGTGACTACAAAGAATGTAATTTTATTTGAAAAAAGTACTTAATTGTTACCCAAGATAATCTATCAAGTGATAAAGGGGAAAGTAACTGTTAAACATAAGCATTTCCAATAAGAAACTACATCAAGATAATGAGATATGAGCATCACTTATACATGGTATACCTTTCTACTCATTTTAAAATCAAATTATCCTTCATGAATAATTTAAGCCTATATGCCTGGAACACTGCTGCTAAAATCATTACATTGTTAAGTGCCAAATAGGCTTAACTCATACTGCTACATAGCTTACAATAGATTGGCAGTAGTTTGAAATGATGAAAATGCTTTGAAAACATTAAAAATAACATTTTATTGGGTTTATGTCAAAATAATTTTTAATCTCATACAATAGAAATAATTAATATTGTGCATTTAATTGGTGGAGTATAATTAACAAAATACAAAATGCAAAGTACAATTATTTACAATTATTTTTAAATTTATAATATAGCTAAACAGAACTAAATAATTTAGTTAAAAGATGCTATGTTGTAAACTGGAAATACAGTGTTGCTATTACTAGATTTCTTTTGAATAAACAGTAAGTTTTTGTTATGACATATTTAAATTTGAAATAATTCTTTGAATAAATCATGTATAAATTGGGTAATATATACCTCATGAAAGCATTGTTTCTCTGTATATATATATATCTTATAATGACTATTTGAAACAATATACTCAGTGTTTGTTTTTAGTTCTTGGGTAAGGCATGTAAGAAAGAGAAAATTGTAAGAAAAATCTTCCTCACCTAATCTTAAATTATTTCCCATTGATTTAAGAATAAATTTGTTTAAGATAAATAGTAGTCTCTAATGAAGGTTTATTGCATACACTACTAAGCAAGGATAATAATGAGTGAAAGATTTTAACAGACTCAGAGTATAATGTTTTCTTTGTGACCACGATTATTAGGATTGTAGAATATTATTGTCTTGTATTTTCATGATGAAGTTCTGTGTTTCTTATAGATAATGGATTTGAAAAATATTCCTTTAGTTTTAACACAGAGGAAATGTTGAATGCAACTTTAGAAGAATAAGTTAATATGGTTTCTGAATAAAAAATGATTGTAGAAGTTTTGTATTTAACTTAGTGTTAGTAGGATAATGGTTTTATATCACCATCTAAAGCAAAATAGGCTACATATTTACCTCATCTAAATGGTACTTTGGGTTTTAAAATGTAGAAATATCCACTATTCAGGAAAAGTCAGCAGTATGTGTCAAATTTCTCAGTTTTGAGTACATTTATATGTGTATATATCCTCTGCCCAGGACCAAGTTTAATACTAGTTGCCATTCATAGAGTTCCGAGATTGCAAAATTGGTGACCGATAATCAAAGACGGTCAAACAAGAAATGTTTCCATGAGAGAACGTAGAGAGAGCATCAACTTTCCTACTATCCATTATCTTCCTGTGGATATTGTCTTTGATTGATTAAAGAAGGACTTTAGAATATTTTTGCTGCAGTTCTTGCACACACGTACAAACACAGAACATATGCACACACATTTTATACTAAAATTACTATTGATTACATTTTTGAGTATAAGTATGCATATATTAATTTTTTAATTCAACACACATTGATTGGACCTTTTCTGATACTGGACTCCACACTAGGTGTTGAGCTCAAGAAGGTAAAATGCAAATGAGCACATTAACAGTATAATTGTCACTGTGAAGTTTATAATTTCAAAAATAATTCAGTAAATGTTCCAGTTCTAGTAATCACATAATGTATCAGCCGTTTAAGATTCATGATAAATGGGATTGGAGCAATAGCTCAGCAGTTATGGCGCTTGCCCGGCATGCGCAGGTACACAGGTTCAAATTCCAGCACCCACATATACAACTAAGTGTCAGAGCAATGAAAGCCACATGAAAAACTCAATAAAAATTAATTCTCTCTGTCTGTCTCTCTCATTGTCCTTCTCTCTTTCAAAAGAAAAAAGAATTATGATAAATACTTGAAGAAGTATAGTGAGCTAAGAAAACAAAACTTGAAAGAACAGATCCTTTTATTATTTAATAATGAGCTTGCTCTCTAAAATGTAATTTCAGAATTGAAATAATAATAATAAATGAATATTTTAATTAAGGAATTGAGTTGTACAAACAAATGCATATTAAGTAACAATATGATATGCATTTAATACTAATGTGGAATTTCCCCCACATTTCTCACACACCAGTCTCTTGATTTTTCTATATTTCCCCCATAACAGTTATAAATGTCCATACATTTGTGTGTGTACACACACACACACACATACACCCACACACATAAGGTCGAGAATTTTCCAGAATTAAATGATTGCATAAGTATTTTCATTAGTGCTACGAATTTTAAATATTTTAGAGAAATGTAAAATTGATGTATAATACAAAATGAAAGTAATAATAATAATGTAAATATACTTTATATTAAAAATTAGGCTACAGAGCACTTAAATTTAGAGATAAGCATAGAATTTTGCATATACTAAGGTTTGTTTTGCATGACTATAAACTAGGACATACAGTATAGAGATCTTGAGAACTTTCATAAGAGCTCTTGATAAGTGTTTAACTTGGATAAATATTTAGATCAAATTTTGATTATTTTAACACTCATCATTCCATGAGAGCTAATGGATCATAGATGTTAGTAATCACTGAATGACAACGTAATTTTTGCTTTGTAAGTCTAAAGAGAAATTTTGTCTGCCTGAATAGTTAATGGAATTGGTATGGGATTTCAAAATGATCCACTGCAGTTTGCTTTTGAACTTGTTTCCACTAACAACAATCTGCTCATCTATACTTTTAATGTACTGAGGACTGGTGTAAAACCTGACCTGCTCAGTTGGAAGGAAATGAATTTGATTCTCAGGTCCATTGATCAGTCAAGGTTCAAAAGCACAAGAATAATGAGTTTGGAAATATCAAGATGTTGGTTAGAGAACATATTTGCATTGCTCTTAAGCAGAAGTACACTCAAATGGAAATAAAATTAAGTAACAGCAAGAGTTTCACAACTTTCACACTGTTTAAGACTTAGATACCTAAGAAATACATAGAAATATTGTGAATTCAAAGCTTACCATAGAATAATTCCTTAATTTTATTACTTATAAAGATAAATGAAAAATAAAATTTATGCATTAGCGAACTTGCTATTTTAATAAATGATTTGTGTTGATTCATATATATAACTAAATAAAACAAAAATTTTCCATTACTGATGTAGGATTCTATTAGGGTATTTTTGCATTTTTGAAGGACAAAATTTATGAATTTAATACAAATTATTATTATATGTTATAACTACTTACTGTTCACATACTTCAACAACATATTTGGTAATGAATTGTAAGTTCATTGTATGAGGATTTAGATTGGTTACATATACAAGTAAACAAATGAAGTGGTAAATAAAATAATGCAGAATTAAACACATAAATAACTAATGCTTCACATACAAAAATCTATAAATTGGTAGTACAGGTCTTACAGGGTGTCTCCACAAAGTTATTGGGACCAGATCTCCTTGAATCTATTTTTGCTGCCTTCCAGACAGCAGAAAGAAGAGATGAAGGAAGGTAGGTAAAAATCTCAGCCTCCTAGTTGAGTCTTATCACTATAGGATACTTCTCAGGATGTCCACTAAAATATTTCTTCCTACTGTGAAAGAAAAAATAAGAGTCTAAAATGTGACTAGGCTGTATTTTTGTCATTTTTCATGGTACTATGATCTCTTTTCTTCCTCCATATTTTTCCACTCTCTTTACCTCCATTTCTTCTACTATTTCTCCTTTCTTAAACAAATGAGGTTCAACTTCTCCTTTCTTAAACAAATACAGGTTTAACTTCTAAATACCTGGCTCAGGTTAATAAGTGACACAGATGGCACTGTTTCTTAAACAAATGAGGTTCAATTTCTCCTTTCTTAAACAAGTACAGGTTCAACTTCTAAATACCTGGCTCAGGTTAATAAGTGACACAGATGGCATATTTATCTCACTCCAAGTTCTATGCCTTTTAAAACTTTAGTTATTTAATCTAAAGTAAAGCATACAGCTATTTGAGATTTATATACACAATGCTGAGTTTCTAGAAATCTGAAGTTTTATAAGCACTTAAATTATAAAAGTCTGTAAAATGTGTCTAAGTGATACATTATGTCTTGAAAGTCACAAAAAACAAAACAGAAAAACAGAAGTTATGGAAAGCAGTGTGAACTTCCCAGTTAGTAGGTAGGGAGTGGATGGTGGTAGCAGTGAGACATATAACATGAAGATAGTTTCTTTAAGAATGTGAGACAGGTTGCATATTAGGATAAGGGATTAGAGAGAAAAATGGCAATTCTGAGATCTCAGTGCTAGGTTCCTGGAAGATTCCGGGCATTAGGAGCGATGGTCAGGAGAAGGACAAGGGGGCCCACTGGAACAACTGGTAAGGCACAAGTAGAGCCACTGGAAGGTAACACAGCTGGGACCATAGAGCATGCATCTGAGTTGGTACAAAACTCACCAAAATTATTCTTTTGCAGGAAATCTGCACAAAGTTGTTCAACTGGGAGTTGTTTCATGCACAGTGGAATCATCACTGCTTTTTCTGTGGGCATATGAACATCCTTCTGTGGGACACAAATCAACAGTTCTTCACAAAGTGGCTGCCAGGTTGTCCTTAGAGAACAAGGTTAAAGAGAGGAATAACAAGGTGGGTAGAATCATTGTATGAGAATATGTTTCCCATTGCCATACTCAAATGGCTTCTGGAGGATTGGAAAATACTCCATTTACATTATTTTGAAATCTAAGGACACATTTTTCTTTAAAAAACCTAAGTTTTTTGGAATACAAGCCAGATGCTCCAAGTAAATCTTTAAATTACTTTAAAAATAATAATGTAATTTTTGCTAGATATTAATTTCTACCTTTTCTATTATCTTAGCTAAAAGCACCTTTGCTTTCTTTTGAAATTCTCTGTCTTTACAACCCATCTGATACTCATCATTTGTTATAGATTGATCAACATTTGTGTAACAATCTGATATATATTATTTAATCTACAATACATATATATCTGTGGCATATTATAGATGCATTTTAAAATTTAAAACCACTTTTATCATTTCTATAGTGTTCAGACTATTACATGTAAATAGTGAGATGTCATACCATTTTATAAATTGAATGACTGGGAAGATCAATGACTAGAGTGGAAAAGTTTTTAAGAAAAATATGCTTTACTTAGAATATGAAATTTGTTTTAAGAAGATGGAAAATACATTTTTTTGGAAAAGAAATCTCAATTTTGTGAGGGAGTTATTCAGTAAATTTTCAGAAAATAGGCTCAGATATGTTATTAAAACTAATGGATAAATGATAATTAAGAAGTATAATAAAAATGAAGTTTTCAAAATAATTATTAGAAGACATTTTTAGGGAAAATGAGTTATAAAATAATTTACACTAAGATATTAGAAAGCAAATATGCTAGAAATATGGGATTTACCTCATAAGTTTCTGACATTGGGACAGAAGATGAAGTGTACCACGCTATTCTTCAGACTTTAGAGAGGGAAACAAAGGCCATACCACTAAGGATTTAAGTCTAGTTACTATATATATATATATATTTTATAATAATGAGCAGAATTTTCATGAAAAAGATTAAAACTATTTGATATCTAGGTATCTTACACACTTTTTAACATGAAATACAATGAAAACAATGAGTCTTTATAGTCACAAGAGATTCTAAAAGGGCATGTGTATGGCGTGACCAAAAGAACAGTTTAGAAGAGGAAAAGTTGATTTTGGCTCATGGTTTCCGAGATTTAGCCCATGTTTGGCCCACTTCACTGCTGTGGGCCCAGGGTGAGGCAGAACATCATTGATGAAGGGCGTGGCACAGGGAAACTGCTTACCTCATGGCAGCCAGGTAGTATGGACAGAAAGAGGAAGGAGCTACCTGATAGATTCACCTCTCCAGGGCATGGCCCCCCTCCTGATGACCCACTTCCTCCTGTCATGCCCCACCTGCCTGCAGTTACCACCCAGTTAGCCCATACAAACCAGATGGGCTAATCAGGTTAGGTCTTTAATAACCCAATTACCTGTGAATATTCCTGCATTAACACAGGAGTTTTGGGGGATACCTTATATCCAAGCCATAACAATATGTAAACTAAAATGATAACATATTTCTAAATGAAATTTAAAATTCATTCAGGCTACCTTCCGTTACATGGATTAATAAGTATGGCAGCTGCTTTAACTCATTTTCAGTCTTTCACAGCTGCAATTCGTACTCTCCATGGAATTCACAGAAGTTCTTCACTAAATCATATATTTAATTGTGGCTTTCAATCCATTTTTGCATTGCTATAACAAAATACCTGAGGTTGGTTAACTAATGATGTAATGGGGTTTATTTGGTTTATCATTCTGGTCACTACAAGGTTCAAATGCCCAGCATCCAGTGGCTGTGTCCCAACATGATGGAGAAGTGGAAAGGGAAATGGCTGCATATAGAAGGGGCACTTGCCCAGGAGAGCAGGCCAAGACAATCTAGTTTGCTTTATAAAAATCAATTCTTAGAGGAATTAATCTAGCCCCATGAGACCTGATCTACTGCAATATTAGCACAGTGGGAACCAAGTTTCAAGCATAAAAAGTTTTGATGAACAAACTATATCTAAACATAGCAGTGGCCTTTGCAGATAGAAAGAAAAGCAGTACCAACAGCTTCTAATTTTGCCTCTGCTGATGAAATCACCTTTATATGTTTTCAATAATTATCTTATACTCCTTCGTAGTCTCCACAAATAAAATTCCCTTAGTGTGCATTAATGGCTTACCTCAGACTCTTGGTAAAGCTCTTCTCTTTCTCTCTGTGCCTTTTTATTTATTTCCTCAGTACCCTCCACCCACTATGTTCTTAGAACATATATTATCAGAAGACTTCCCAAACTATATTCTGAATTTTCATCTAAGTATTTTTAATGTATTCTTGTGATGCCCCTTTACATAGCTCTACTGCTAAATTTTCATGTTGTACTCTGATGTTCAATTCACTGTCCTGTTCTAATTTGTACTCTCAATAACTTGCTATTGGCCTGGGCAATAGTAAATATTACACAAACATATTGGATACATTTTTTCATTCTTAAGTTTATACAAGGGCAATCAGAGTGTTATATGAGGAAAATAACATTCACAGTATTATATCAAAATACATCATCTACTCAAATACATTTTCAGCAAGGAATTGTTCTTAAACATGGTATTCTTAAATACAGCTTCTTTTTGGTTATTGTTTCAGTATTCAGAATTCAAAACTGCAAAATTTTTTCAACATCCAGCATTCAAAACTGTAATATTGTTATTATAAGTCATCAAACTTTTATGTTAGGTCAATAGATATTTAGATTTTTTTCATTTTTTGTTTTTTTTTTTTTTGACAGAGACAATCAATTTTTATTGAGTTTTTCACATGGCTTTCGTTGCTCTGACACTTAGTTGTGTACATGAGTGCTGGGGTTTGAACCTGTGTACCCTCGCATGCCAGGCAAGCGCATAACCGCTGAGCTACTGCTCCTGCTCCAGGCCCTTTTTTTTTTTGAGAGAGGGTCTTGCTAAGTTGCTTGGGGCCTCACTAAATTGCTGAGGCTGGTTTTGAACTTGGAATCCTCCTGCCTCAGCCTACCAAGTTACTCAGGTTACAAATATGCACCATTGCACCCAGACTTCCTACATATTGTGAGCTCCTCCTTGTTTCATCTGCATTTTCCTATTATAATTCTTTGTCTTTTTTTTTTTTTTTTTATTTTTTCTTTTGGTTTTTTTTTTTTTTTTTTTTTTTTTTTTTTTTT